>JANTPZ010146369.1:0-31568 GCA_025593235.1 Vachellia pachyceras
AGTGTTGTCTCTTATTTGAAAACTTTTGCTCAATACTCGAGTGTTGAAAAACAAGCACTCGAGTGTTGTCAACACTTCTTCCACAACACGAGTGTTTCACTTCAAGTTCAAGTATTTAGGCTCAATACTCGAGTATTCAACCTTAATACTCGAGTGTTGTCAATACTTCCATTTGTAACTCGAGTGTTCTGCTTCAAGTGTTGAGTATTGGTTTGAAAAATAAACCCGATACTCGAGTACTGCAACACAATACTCGAGTGTTGCCAATACTTCAACATCATTACTCGAGTTTCATATGGGAGTATTCTTTCAAAGCACATTTTAACACCAATACTCGAATATTCAAAATAATCACTCGAGTGTTTGCAACACTTTATCATAGTACTCGAGTTTTCACTTAAAGTGTTGGATTTCAGAAACATTTTTATCCTTCAATACTTGAGTGTTGAAATCAAGAACTCGAGTATTGTCAACACTTTCAACAAAAACTCAAGTGTTGTTTGAAAGTATTGATTTTAAACTTATGAAAAACATTGATACTCGAGTGTTCAAACACACAACTCGAGTATTCCTCAATACTTTCACACAAACTTGACAGAACTCGAGTTTTTCAGTAAAATCACATAATCATCAACAATTTAAGCTTTATAACTCTTGAAATCATTTTGTTATCATCAAAATAAGGTATTAACAGTATCCAGAAACCAAGTTTCTGTAACCTATGTCGTCCTTCACAATCCTATATCAGTCGTTGGTCAACCGTTGCTTCCCAAAGTGAGTGGTGGATCTTTAGCTTCTACCTACTACTATGCTTACCTCTTTCATGGTTTCCACTGGACAGACCCTTCTCATGCTATGACTTTCTTCCTCTTTTCCATCACAGGCCAGATAGCCTCCTCCCTCCATTTCTCTGTATTCATTACTTTGCTGGCCACATCACATCCTTGACTACTGGTTAAAGATTTCAACCAGCAATAGCACATACTTTGACTTCTATCTCTGTCACCTTCTTCTGCAACTCATGTAGTCTCCTCCATTCAATCTCCATCTTCGATTGCCTTGCTTGCCGTGCCTCCCACTATTAAGCTATCCCCCTCCAGCTGTTGCAACTACATCCCATGCTGTCTCTCTTGAAGTTTGAACTCATCCAATCTTCCCTGTCAACTACTACTGGGTAGTCTGTCCATCTTTCTGTACTCCTCCTCAAGCTTCCACCTGCTGCCACATCCACACTTCATAAACCACCCCCTCAATCCTACAAGTTTCCCAATATGTACACAGAGAATTATCAAAATTACATCCCTGCCCACCGTAAGCAGACTCATCATCGTATTAAGGTCAACAATTGCTTCTCCTTCGTTTTATTTCTTTCCATTATCTGTGAGACATAGTTGTTTATCCTACCCTCATTTAATACACGTGGTGTCATCACTTCTATTTGAACCCCTCACATCCTTTTTTCACTACACATCAAAGTTCAATTCTTACCAAGCTTAGCCTCCTCCTACAAAAAAATCATGTATGGCGCTTCATCACTTAATGAGCTACATACTGGGATAGACATGTGGACGATAGAAGTTAGAGTGTTATGAATGTGTTCTAGAAAAAAGCACCGACTGAGCTATTTTATGTTTCCCTCTTACTGGTTGATGCCTCTGTAAGCTACTAACATTCTTATCCCTCTTAATTCTTCTTCATTCCATTTCTAACACCACCTGCATTTCACCCATTCATACATGGAACACTGATTCATGCTACTATTCTCAATAAGTCACTGCATTCAAAGTTTAATCATGCCATCCATGAAGGGAATACTTACGAGTTTGAAACCTTTGAGGTGGGACCAAACAACTACAACTACAAGCCCACATCTCATCCTTACAAACTCACTTTCACTTCCTTCACATCTATAGTCAAAACTAAAGTAGCCGTGCCACCATACTGTAACACCTTCAAATCCATTCCTGAGTTGTTGAGTATACAACGGGCAAATGATAAAGACTATTTGTATGGTAATGCTCTCCCTATACGTACATTAATGGCAAAAATTAACCCCTCATTCTGTTGACCTCTTTAACACAAATATGCATGTAATACCCATTCACAAACTAATTATAGACGTGTTGGCATTTGTTACCTCCATTGGCGAATTGGAGGACCGGCAAAAGGAAGGAAAAACAAGTCGTTTGCTAAGAATGATGTTGTCTGACGAAGAGTACTCCCATCACAACTATGTTTGAACATTACATTCATCCTTACATCACTGTGCTGGTTACTATCACAACACATTCATATTTTCAGGGACAATGAGATAGAATGTGTCCTGTTTGACCATTGTGCAGCTGACGGTTACCTGGCTTATTTGGAAACTAACGATACCCCCATTGTGGTTCTCATCAATCTAGCTAAACTTAGATGGACTGAAGATTGTAAGATCCTTACTCTTTTATTAGATTAGCTCCATCATATGCTAACACCAGCTAATTTGGTTATCTATTAATTTGTATTTTTTTATGCCTCCTCTGCTGATGTGCCCATGCCATGACTCTACCTCAGACAAGCGGCAAATTTCAAGCTCTTTCAATGCCACTCGAGTATATTTCAATCCCCACATCAAAGAAGTGAATGAGCTTATCCACAAGTTTGACCTTGCTTAGTAGTACTACTCTAGCGTTTCCAATATGCATTTCTAAACAGTTGCTTACTACTTTCAAGTGCAAATTTTAAATCATGTTACAAGGCAAAAGCTAAAAATTCCCCTTTACTTACTACACCCACTCAAACATTATCAACCCAGAGTCGGCTTGGTTCTGCAAATGGTTCTCTCCATAACCAAAAGAAGTTACAGATTGGCCAGATTCATGATGAACCATTTGGGAGTGCCTTAACCACGCTGAACAAATTACTTCAAAGCCTTTACTCATTTTGATATTTTCTGGACTATTAGGGGAGTGCTTTTATTATCAACTGTGAAATTGGCAAATTTGAATCAAAATATGGCTGGTGTTACGATGGGTGCTCCAAGTGCTCCACAACACAGATACTAACAAACCACAATCATTTGAAACCAAGTAAACCTACTACAATTCACTGTCAAGTAATTAATAATTTCCAACTTCACTATGTACCACTTTTACATGTCCTCATATTTACACTATAATCTTGCATTCTCCTAGGATGAAGCTGCACTATATTGTCATATATGAGTTAGGAACAACCTCTGTCTTATTCTTTGACAAGCTTGCAATGCAACTGCTCAACAAAATAACTATGCAACTAAAGCTGAGCATCCCAGAGGCAAACAAACACTTAACGCTTAATACTATCTCATTACATGTGCCCAACTCCTACATGTGATTGAATCTTAATTTGTTTCAGGGAAAACGAACTACTGGATTTCCAAAAAGTGTTGACAATCTAGTTGGTAAGAAAATCCTGTTAAGGTTGAAACTCAATGAATATAACAAGAAATACCCTGCTTCAAGCATGGCAGCAAATGATTTCACCTTTTGTGAAGACTTAAGTAATGACTTTGATGCTGTTTCTTCTGAGGTGCGGTTCAGTATCTCTTACTCAGACATGAAAATCACTAAAAAACCCTCTTTTTAATACTTGCTTAAGTATATTAACCAGTCTAAATGGCAGGATGTTGGCTTGAGCATGATTCCGCCTGACCAGGTTAGTATCTCTTACTCAGAAGTAGCAAATATTATCTGTAGGCATATACTGATTCTTACCTATTCAACATTATAGGATATAGGTTTTTTGACTGAAAGCTCCAACCAAAAAAAGGATTATGCAGTGGCACAATCTAAAAAGACCATAGTTGACATAGATTGTTCCATCCATGATAATGTTACACAATCTACAGCAAAATCCAAGAGAAGGAGCTATATTAAAAGAGGTACAGCCAAGGAAGATTATTCCAAACATGAACCAACACCTGTCCCAAATCCTGATGCAAGACTCATGAAGATAATCAAGCAGGAAAAGTAGTAGATATAGGATCATGAGAGCCATGCTTTTTGTGTTATTTCATATGTGTTGGACGTTTTTGGTGCACTTGATGCTTTGTTTGTCTTTTGACTTGCTCTCTTTTGAGCCCCTTTTGATTTTGGTGGTGGTCACAATACCAATTCCAGTTATTCAGGCAGCATTAGATCAGTCCGTCATTTTTTTGGTGTACTTCCTCCATTTGTTTGTGGTATGCTTGGGCCTCTTTTGAGCGAGCTTACCTTTTTGTTTGTGTCAGGTTAACTCAAATTTACAACACGGTTCCTTAAATGTAATCACCATCTTCATAGTAAAGTCAGTTAATGTGATCTTAAATATCTGAGTTTTTTGTCCTCGGTTTCATTGTTCATGCAACACAATCCTTTATCATTCATTCTGCACTTACTTATTAAGCTAACTGCATCATTTAATCTAATCTGATTTGAAACATAATTAAAAAACTACTTTCTTAATATTCATTTGTATTTCAGCACAAATATACATAGAATAACATATTTTTCAATTTTTAACAAAAAATAACAGCCTAATCTAAGCATCAATACGCTATTTCTAATTTCCCCCACATCAAAACTTGTCAATCAGAAATACTTTAATCATATACATCTATGAGTGTTTGTGACAGTGTGTATTAAATGTGGCCAACAATGAGACCCCATATTATAACCTACAAGCACAGGGAAATCATTGTAACATGTTGTTCAAATTGTAAATATACGAGTCTAACCATAAATAAGCTATTTCTCATTTCCTCTACTTATTTTATGGTGCTTTATGTACTACTTCACAAAACGTCGCAGGAACGAAATCCTCTGCATCATTCTTTCCATTTATGAAGTTATTAAAAAGATATTTGCCTTCATTTCCTTAAAATATTCATTGTCAATACAGGTTATATGAAGAGAATGCAAAAAAAAAGTTTTTTTTATTCACAGTACCAAGCAACCAATGAAATAACCACAACCTTAATGCTTTAAATTATTTGGTTCCATACACTACTACCCACATATGGAAAAAATTTCCTTCCCTTTTTTTCCACTGATTAAGTTATTTAATATTCATTTTCCATCCTTTCATATAAGTATGTATTTACTTAAGTTTCTCTCTCCTTAAGTTTCAATTGTTACATGAGTTCACAGGTCAACGTACTTTATCACTTGCTATAAATAATGCATTTCTTGATTAAAAGATAGCTGTACATAACTTTTACTTGCAATACAACTGTCATAAGGAAGTACATAACGTAGGTAGATAACTGCTCCCATCAACCTTAGCATTCTATGTCTTCCTAAACATGCTTTATGACATAAGCTCAACTTTGTTTTTAAGGGAACGAACCTGATTCTGTAATAACTTCTACAGCACTAAGTCACAGGCCAATCTAAATCTGTAGAAGTCATAACCTAAAGCTTTGGCCGTGTTTCTGTTCTCTGTAGCACTTTACCATGATTCATGCCTTCATGGACAAATGGCTTTTTCTCCAAATCAGACCTTACAAGCATTATCCCTTTCTATATGCTGTATGATTCTAGCTGCTAAGGAGCTCCTGTTGCTTCAGTTTAAACAGCAAGGATATGGATAAAGGTTTGGTCCTAACTACTTATCTAAAACATCTTTTTTTAGATCTACCCTTATGATACTACATGTACATCTTTGGAATCTGATTTCATTCATCTCATCGGCAAACAGATAACACACTTGCTGAACCAAAAGATTTCACCATAAATATCAGACATGGTGGAATTGCATGCCAAAATTGCAGCCTGTTACCCTTAAGTAATCGGTCTGAAGGGAATAGAGCCATATCAAGTAACATAGTATACATAGAAACATCAAAGGGGCAACAACATACAAATCCTGTCATTGGGAATACTAGCCACAGCAGATCAAGGAGACCATGCATTTTAAAATATATAAGCAATGTGAAGTCAAACCTTCTAACACATTTTGAAGGTGACTTCACTTATTCATGACCTATGACCATAAATTTAGTCGTTTAAATATCATACTATGTCCACCCGATACAATTTATGAAATCCAAATTATACTATCAGAATTTAACATTCTACAATTGTAATGATATGGCATTTACTCATTACTTGCACCATGTTATGTGAACTATATTAACATACAATCTCAAGCTTAAAACACATTTTTTACCTTTAAGACATGCACTCAAACAATCAGAAAAATGCCTAATGACCACTTACATAATATTTATAATACATCCTTCAAATTCGTGTTCCAATAACATATTTATACATTTCAAGATGCAACAATAAATGATCACCTTAAGCATGGCTTCGAACGTAAAAGTTCAAGATGGAGAGGGTTAGAAGATTCAGAATTCCACACCATGGAGATAAGAAAGCGTAATGCACCTTTCCATGATCAGAGTAGAAGTTCAAATGACCAAAATGTTCTATATGAGGGTACCACTTTAGGTATGATTGCCCCTTTTCCACATATGTATTAATTAAATTAAATCTGTTTAACCTTTGATTGCACAAACATGTGACTTTATTTGTACATCATGTAGTCAAACATTAATTATCCATGCATGTTAATGAACTACTACTTTCTTCACTTACATTAATGATATTACATGAATTTTTATTGTTGAACGTTTTATGTTATGCACAGCACGAAGCCAAAATGCAGACAAAACTTCACATCCATCAGTTTGCATGATTACACCATAAACCATAGTGTAATAAATTTTCAATCTCCATGACCATTAATACACTTTAAATTAAGGAGTACCTGTGTACCTTAGACATGTCCTTATTGTTCCTAATATTTGTTCATTAATGCCAACCACTTTAGTTGTTTAATATTTCTTTACTAAACCCTACACATATATCAAGCCTGTACATTTGCAAATCATACTTATGTACTGCTTCAATTTATTAATATGATACTTTTCTGTTTGCTTAACTTATGTCCTTAAAGTTTAAACAGAATCAAAGTCAAAAATTACTTCTCTCATTCTTTTTATGAAATTAAACGCTTCCACATATATTCACTGCATTCTTCATTCCCCTTCATCAAGAAATTGGTATATGAGAAAACCTTAAACCACCATTCGATATGCTCACTTTTCCACTTTCACATGTTACACCGACACCATTGGAAATTAGTTTTTGACACTTAATATCTATTGCATGATATTATGCAGATTTTGTACCACTACACCATTTTTCTCAAGTCTTGATTTAAAGTTGGGGAGGACAATATACTTGGTTGTTAATGCATCTTTAGCTACTTATTATCTAATCTATATATTGTGGCATCGGGTGCTATAACTAACATACTTATTAGCTATTAAGCAAAACTTCATGGCATATAGTAGGCTCCTTTTTTGAAGGGATATACTTTCCTACCTTGACTATGTCATTCAATTAGTGCCTATAGCAATGTTGGACATCCATATAGATAGATTGGTTGTCTTGGACTACATGAAATTATAATAATTGGGATCTTGCATTGATAACCTTAAAATAGAGAGATGCTATATCTCTATGCAATAAGACTTTAATTCTTCCAAGTAATGTCACTATACATAGCAAATTATAAACAATACCATTAAACTTTTAAAATTAATATGTTCATTACATATTACATTAGCTACACATAATTCCATTTCCTTTCCTCTGTGTTACACATTAATGCTTCTATGCTCCAATAGGCCAACTTCTTTGAATTACACAACTTAAACTGAGTCACATACTTTTACCACTCTTACACATTTACTCTCATATACTATAACTTCACATATAGATGTGCGGCAAGTGCCATATTACAGAGACATCGAGCTCAATGCTGATGACCAGTATCCCCACAGTGAAACTAACAAAACCAGCGACTATTCAAGTGAAGGTATTAACGCTTTCTTTTGAATGATATAAATGCATACTATATTTCAACTCAAAAATATGTTCCATTGCCTGATTAAGTTCACCACTGCAATTATTCTCAATATTTTTTGAAATTCCATTCCACAGATGATATTGTTGAACAATCAAATCCACCTAAAAGGACAGCCACAACAATACCAAAGTTGCTTCAATGTACCATGATTTCATATTTAGGTAAATATCAATTATGACCTTATTGGAATTTGGAAATCCTACATCTTTCTTTCCTTGCAAGTGGATACATAATTTTTTTTCTCTGAATCATAAATTTAGATGAGGGTGACCCAATATACAAATGCAAGTTCTGTTATACAAAGCTATGGTTTAACGAACAAATGAAGAAAAATATAAAGAAAGATATAGGACACACATTTTCAATATGTTGCTCGAAAGGAAAAGTTGTCCTCCCTCCTCTTCAAGTTCCACCACCATTATTCCAGACATTATTCTTCAACAAGGATACTCCATTTTCCCGAAATTTCTATGCAAACATCTTCTTTCACATCAATAGGAGGCAAAGTTGATCATTCAATGAACTCAGGTGGTGGATCGTACACATTTGTACTATCAGGGATTAACTATCACACAATAGGTTCATTAGTTCTGCTTGAAGGCGTAAAGCCAGTATTCTTACAACTATACATTCATGATACCGATAATGAGGTATCTAATCGAATTGATGCAGTAAGGTAACTTTTGATTATTCCTTTTAATCATTTTATTCATGCACGTTTACATTTACAAAAAATTGGTATTTGCAGTAAGTTGATCATGAAGTGCTAATTTGGTTTTCATGGTTGCAGCAAACATCAAAAGCAAGATTGTATTAACCCCATCATTATTGACCAAATAAAGAATGTTTTGGATGAGGTTAATCCATTTGTCAAACAATTTCGTGTTGCCTCCAAGATGCTATCACACACAAAGCACGTGCCTTTGAGGATATGTTTAATTGGTAGTAGAGAACATGATGGCCGGACGTACAATTTACCATCTGCATCTAAAGTAGCAGTCTTAATTGTAGGTGACATTGATCTACAATTCGGTGTTAGGGATATTGTTCTACAAACCCATCATGGTCATCTCCAAAGAATCAATGAATTGCATCCCTCATATTTGCCTCTTCAATATCCAATACTATTTCCTTTTGGTGAAGATGGTTATAGAGATGACATTATGCACAGAGAGGATACCCTACTTCAAATAAATGTAGTGACGTATAACCCTGTTTTGTTACAAATGTTCCAAGCCCACATAAATGTTGAAAAGTGCAATCAATCAACAGTAGTTAAATACTTATTCAAGTATATCAGTAAAGGAAACGACAGAGTTGTTGTGGAGTTATTTGATAAAGCCGATGACATGAACCGTGGCAAAATAATAGATGAGATACAACATTATTATAACTGTCGTTATGTCTCAACGTATAAAGCATCATGGTGACTATTTGGGTATAATATACATCAAAGGTATCCTTCAGTTGAAAGGCTTAGTTTCCATCTTCCAAATCAGCAGTATGTTATTTATTCAAACATGGATGATCTTTCAAAGTTGGTAGATAAACCACGAGTATGTGAATCACAGTTCCTATCATGGATGATGATTAATGTTGATGACACATTCGCACAAACCCTAACATACTCAGAATTTCCTAATCATTATGTATACCAGAGGACAAAGCAGAGGTGGAAGAGACGAGAAAAAGGGTTTTGTGTTGGTAGGATTGCTCATGTCTCACCTTCCTCTGGTGAGTTATATTACCTACGTATTCTGTTAACAGAGGTGCATGGACCATCTTCTTTTGACCAGATAAAAAACGTAGATGGTGTTATATACCCAACCTTTAGAGAAGCTTGCTTTACACACGGATTATTAGATGATGGCAAAGAATATGTTTCAGCAATTAAACAGGCTTCTTTTTGGGCATCAGGTCACTCATTACGGAAGCTATTTGTCACAATGTTGCTATATGGTTCTATACAACGCCCTGAGTACGTGTGGAAAGAGACATCTATACTACTATCAGAAGATATGCTTTACATACCTCACAATTACAATAATGAGTCAGGTTAGTTGAACAATTACGTATTTATTTAGACAATAATTCCTACGTTTGTGAAAAAGATATTATGAACTATCAACTCACATCTAAAATGTATGAATATATGTAGGTATCACAATACCTGTAAGAGACAAGGAGCAAGCTGCACTTAGAGAAATTGATGGCCTCCTCCGTCAGAATGGGAAGAGCTTACATGACTTCAAAACTCTTCCAATTCCAACAGAACTACCAACAATTGACATATCAAACCATTTAGTCCTACAGGAGTTAAGCTATGATAGAGACACTTTACGCTAACAATCTGAATCATTGTTGAGGTAATTCAATTCAGATCAACATGAAGTGTATGGCAAAGTGATGGCAGCATTACAACAACCTCACGGTGGCTTCTTCTTTGTTTATGGGTATGGGGGAACCGGTAAAACTTTGTTGTGGAATGCATTAGCTTCATCTATTTGTTCAAAAAGAGAAATAGTACTTACTGTTGCATCAAGTGGTATTGCAGCTACCTTACTACCTGGTGGGAGAACTGCTCACTCAAGGTTTGCAATTCCAATAGAAGTAACAGAGTTCTCAGTTTGCTCAATTTGGCAAAACTCTCCAATAGCAAGCCTGATAAGGAATACTAGATTAATTATATGGGATGAGGCACCTATGGTCCAACGTTACTGTATTGAAGCATTTGATTGAAGTTTGAAGGATATTATGCATAGCCCAAGGCCTTTTGGTGGGAAGACAATTGTTATAAGCGGAGATTTCAGACAAATATTACCAGTAATCCCTAAAGGTACAAAAGCATCCATACTTAATGCTTGCATAAGCTCTTCTTTTTTGTGGCAACATTGTACTATTTTTAGATTGACCAAAAACATGCGCCTACAACAAACCAATGATCCAACGGAAAACAAGAAGATTGAATGGTTTTCAAAATGGTTACTAGATGTTGGCAACAGTATTTTAGGTAATTCTATTGATGGAATTACTTATATTCAAATCCTAAAGGAGCTATTGATTAGGAATTGCATTGATCCAATGCATGGCATTATAAATGAAACATATCAAGGCTTGCTAGAAAACCTAATGTCAAATGCATATTTTAATGATAGAGCAATATTAGCACCAATGATTGAGCTGGTTGGAAACATAAATGATCGATTGTGTTCTATGTTGCCTGGTGAAGAGCACGAGTTTTTAAGTTGTGACTCAGTTTGCAAGTCAACCGAAGATGCAGACAGATTTTAAAACCTTTATACAATAGAATTCCTCAACACAATTACTTCTTCTGGTTTACCACCACACAAGCTGAGACTGAAAGTTGGAGCTCCTATAATGCTATTAAGAAACATAGATCAAGCAGCAGGGTTCTGTAATGAGACCCGTCTACGTGTAACAAGAGTCGGGAAGAAGGTAATTGAAGCAGTTACACTTAATGGTCCAAGGACTAATGAGAAGGTGTTGATACATAGGATGGACATGAATCTGTCTGAATCTAGGTGGCCATTCCGTATGCAACAACGACAATTCCCTATTACACTTTCTTTTGCAATGACTATAAATAAAAGTTAAGGGCAATCATTACGTCATGTTGGGTTATTCTTAACAAAGCCTATATTTACACATGGCCAATTATATGTCGCACTATCTCAAGTCAAGAGAATGGATGGCCTTAAGATTGTTGTTGCATCAGAACAGCTAGGGCCTATTATGACTACAAGAATGTCGTCTACCACGAAGTTTTTAGGAATGTTGACTTATGATTGGGTGTTGGAATTTGATTGTGTATGATCACTCATGCTACTTTCTTTTCTATAAACGGTACGTCGAAACAACAGATCTTGCACGATTTTATGTCAAGTTAATCAATCATGGTGTTTCTATTTTGTTACCATTGTATAGTTGCGCTTATTATTTGTCTACAACTGAACCATTTGTAATTTTTATTCTCTTGATGGTAGCTACCCTTGACATCGAGATTCCAATTCTTAATTTACAGATTCCATTATTGTAAGCAACTGAATGGCTTGACCATATCTCCATAGCACCGCAAAGTTTAATAGGGTAATGTCAAATTATATTTTGCTATTGCAATACTTCTCATTTTTTATTTACGTAAATAGTTGTTTGCATTGTCATGCATCAAACAGTCATTAGTTTGAGGTTATAATCAACCTTGGATGTCCAAAATGCTGTGATGGATTTGAACAGAGGGTCTGAATTTGCTACAATTTACAAATTGAAGTCATACTCCAGTTGTGTCTATTGGCATGGAAATTGGATTATAACTCTTCCTTTCAGTATCAATCTTAAAAGACATCATTTGAACGCTTGCATTTTAGACATTGTGTTTGTAAAGTGTTCAACCTGTGCAACGCACAGGAGGCACTGCTCGTTTACTATAATAAGTGAAAATGAAGGTACTATTCACTTCATGGATGTAGAGAGAGAGAGAGAGAGATGGGCATGAACAAAGATGAAGTCTTGAAGTGGATCATGCCTTGCTTTGATGAAAAAAATAAAGTTCTTCCAATAGATCCAATAATTTCATGTTTATAAAAATGGTAAAAAATAAATAATAAAATTTAATTATTAATACATTGAGTATTAATACTCTATAAAAATTAGGGGACTTTCTCATTAAAAATTTAATTAATGAGAATGTCTGGATAAAGTATTATATCCATTGAGTATTAATACTCTATAGATTTTATACATATAGAATACTAATACTCTTTCCCGGAAAAGGAAAAAATAATACTCTAGTTTAAATTTCTCATCCAATAAATTTTATTTTATGTCATTTTTAATCATTTTACATCTAAAATTATTTTTTTTCATTAGTCGTCTAAACAAATTTCAATTTATCGAACTGGCTTACTTTTTTTTTTACAAAATTCAATATAAATATAAAATTACATTACAAAATCTAACTTTTATCCCATCATAAGTTTGCAAAAATCAAAATTGAAAAAAATTACTTCTTCAACCACTAATCCAAATATATTGTTGTTCTCTTTAATGTCAGTTCTGTCTTTTGAATTTAAACTTTCCTCTCATGACATTTGGAACTTACTTTCCTTTCATGACATTTGGAACTTCGCATATTCAAGTTTCAAATTTTGAATGTTTTGGCCCCAAGATTTATATTAAAAATTATATTAAAAGAACAAAAGTAATATAAACAAAAACGGTATAGTTTTAGAAATGAGAGTTAAAACATTATACATGTATTTGAGGAGGTTGTACACTACGAGAAAAATATTATTTAGCGATGGAAAATCAGTCACTAAATGGTTATTTTCTATCGCTAAAACGAGGGTCGCTAATATTTTCCGTCGCTAAATGGAAATTTTCCGATGGAAAATAATTATTTAGCGATGGATTTTTCTGTCGTTAAATGACATTTTTCTGATAGTTGCATATTACTATATTTCGTAAAAAGTTATATAGATATACTTGTTTACATAGAGTTTGGTTGCTTTCAAATTTGAAGAAATTATATAGCTCTCATGCATAAAGCATCAACAGCAACTCAATCTCATCAATGATGTGATCAACATGGCACTTTCCTCTAAACCAAATTTTGTTATTAACAAATTCTTTCTATGAAATTAATTTCAGAGATGCCAGATAAATATTACATCCGATTATTAATTAATGTAAGAGTTATTTGAATTTTTTAGGAGATTAATGAAGTTAATTAATTGATATATCTATTATTTTTCTTCAAAATAGTTTGTCTAAATTATAAATTAATATATTATCTAACAATATATATATAAATATTTCATAATATATCTTATAATTATGTAATTTATTTAATTTTTTTAATTTTTCAAAAAAATCAATCAACTCTTATATTAAGAACTGAAAGTAGTATAGGGATTACGTACCTGCCTCAAAGAAAATAGAAAATTACCATCAAACCTTTGGAAATTATGAAGTAAAGTTGGAGTCCCATGTGGCAAGGGTTAAATTTATTGTAAATGTGAAAATACATACTTGCCCTTTACTCCTTTATGCCTTTCTTTATCCGATTTTAATTCAAATAACCAAGGTAAGAAAATATTTTTAGATTTGCAATTAATCTGACGTAGCTTCCATAATACTGCAACTCAATGATGATGTTTTCTGTTTTTTGTCACCTATACATAATCTGCCGAATCTATTAATTAGGTCAACTTTTTTATTGCGTCCGTGTTAGCAAACAACTTTTTTGTCCTATCATCAATGCAGTGATTGTTCACTTTATAATAATCTTCATGTGTTGTGAGTAGTGGCTCGTATTGGGTGATGAGTACGCTTACCAACTTGATATGTCAATGCTGTAAGGTTTAATTTGATCCATCAGTAAAGCATTGGGATAGATAGCTAGAGCTTCATTATCAACTCATTCTCTCTTATCAGTAAGTTAACATCACAGGTCTTGGTGGTGTGATTTTTTGTGGTTGTGCTGGTGAAATATCAGAGACTGGCACATACAAACCTGGAAAGTAAAGGGTTGCTGGTGAAATTTCAGGGACTGGTACACACATACCTGAAAAGTAAAGAGAAGAACCGACGCAGCAAGAGCCGAGGCCGGTGAACGATAGTTAGTTGGTGAAGAGAATCATTAGTTAATAGTTAGGCATGACAAGGACGAAATTATAGAGGATCGAAGTTGAACGAATAAGTTACAAATGAGTTAAAACTTCAAAGGCTAAAAGTTTAAATTTAATTTCATTTAATTATCTTCTTGTTTTTTTTTCAAGATGTGTCCTAATTATCATCTTTCTAAGAATTTTATTAACTTACAATGTTCCTTGTGTCACGTTAAAAATATAGAAAATGATAAAGCGAAGCTAGAAAAATAAAACAATTGATTATGTGGATGGCTTTATGTATTTTCTATAATATCAACAAAGGGCATATTTGCGTTAGTGTTTGAAAAGTATATTCATATAAATTTAAACAAAAATCCTCTTCAATACTTATTTTATAAACTATAAATCACTATGAAAAAGTAATTTATACCACTAATATAGATATGCACACAAACTATTTACTACTTTTCAGCAACAAAATTACATACCTTCTATCTAAATCTCCTTTACTATGAGCTAGTCCCTCCATTCCAAAATGATTCTCACTTTTTTAAACAGAATTACATTAATCTCTATCAGCAGTTTGTAAGATTTACATCCCAAGAAGAAAGCAATTTGAGTAACAAGGAAGAAACAACACACTATCTTCCACCAATATTGGCTGCCTGAACGGTTTCAGTTGAACCTGCATGACATAACAGTTCAATGATTCTGTAGAAAATATCACATAAATGGAAGGAAATGTGCAAATCTAGATATTTATGAATCAACCATATCGCCTCTGAAGAAGAATCTAACAAAATAAATACACCCTCCAAAACATTGAAGAGATAAGAAGCTTACAGGCAATCCAAGAGAGCGGCCTGTTACAGACTCAATACAACGTGCTGCAAGATGACAAGCTTCCTCACAATAGTCGGTGAAAACAACAGGAATGTTCATATTTTCCATTAGCTCCTGAAGTTTTCATCAAAGTGAAACGGAACAAAAATAAGGAAAATACAGACAAAAAGTACCCTGCTTCTCTTCTATCCATTATTACTATTTTTTAAATAAAAAAGTACTCCTTCCCATCTCGTATACAAGTAATATTCTCTAACATAAGTTTGGTTCTATATATATACTCCTTATGATCCACAATACAAGTCAATTCTAGAAGAATTGTTTGCTCCAGAATATAAATCACTTGCAAAATAAGTAATGACCATTTCCCAGTTTTGTCCCTAAAATTAATACTACTTTCCAATTTTGACAATTAATGTTCATTTAATTCGTATTCTTCAATAAGGTTAAAAGTGAAAAAGAATCTTAATTTAGGATATATTAAGTTAAAATACTATCAAGTTTTGATTTCCCTGAATTAGTTAAAATGACTTACTTTGTTAAGAAGGAGTAACATTTTGTGTTGATCCAAAAACTCGATGTAACTTTTTCATTTTTATCCCCAGTAGATTATATGTCTCTCCCATCTCTTTTTCTCACTCATTACCTTTCATTCTTTTCCCACTAGTTATCTCTCACTCATCGTTTTCATAAACAAAGGGTATATTGGGGAAAAATTACAGCTCTTGCACATTTAATGCTTTTAACTTATCTTAATCAACATTTTGATCTACCTGATTTGGTTGGCTGTTACTTATAAATAGGACCAAAGGGAGCAGTTTACAAATTCAAAGCAACAACGAAACATAAAAGAGAGCCATGAGGTGGTGGGCTTACAATACTGGGTAGCCAACTAGTATAAGCTGCAATGCCAGCATTTGGGGCTATGACTAGATGTGGGAAGGAATTCTTATCCTGTAGGGGGGAACAAAATTAAGAGCAAAAAGCTGAATTGAAGAATCAGACATTTATTAAAGTTAACTGAAAATAATGATAATTTGAATGTTGACAATCAGAAAATTACTTACCTTGGCAATATCGCCATAACGGTCATGATAGAGTCCTCGCCAGAGCTGCAATGTCACCAACGAGGCCGTATCAGATTGTGTTTTTAAGATCACGTCGTCAACTGATAATTTGCATGAACACTCGTCACTATTGCAGCGAGCATACTGAGAAATACTGATCTTCTCTCCATCCATGTTCACTGGGAAACAAGAAAGATATGCATTTAGACCAAGCTGTGACTAGCATTAGGACATAATATGCATCATAATAACTTCAACGGACCTGTGTAGAGGAATAGCAGGCCCAACAAGTTCTACATGAACACGTGTACCAGGGAAGAGTGCCTGTAATTCCCCAAATACCGCAAGTTGTAGAAGCTCTTTATCAGCTCCTTTTAGAGACAACATCATGAAATAAAAGTCAAAAGTTGAGGGATCATACAAATTACTTATATCTAACGAAGATGCAGATGCATAGCCTTTTTTTAAAAAAAAAATATTCATAAAAGCATGTTTCACTACCACTAAAATGACACAACAGATAAAAATGAGGAAACACAACATTTTATAAATTCAAAGGGAACATAAGAAGGAATTCACCGGTCAAGAAAACGGAAGAATAATCCAAATCAAATTAAAACACTCAAGAGAGAATTCAAAAGCAATAGTTTACCAAGGTAATGTATGTACAACTTATCACTAATTTCAGAATTCGAGATCTTGATTCCAACGAGTTGCAAAGCATAATATACAGTAAGTGGCTGAAATAGAAAACACCAGAAAATAAATTGATAAATAATTATCAGAAGTTCAGAACAATACCTGTTCAAACATGTGTATGCTATATGTAGGATCATATGAAAAAACTTTAGCGGATGTTTCCTTAAGATCCAAGTAAATGATAAGTATATGAATTCTTGCCCCCTTGTTCCAACTTCTAAATATAAAAATTTTGTCTAATTCAAATCCCCTTCCTAGACTACCTGTGCACACATATGTCAAAAAGAAAAGAAACCTTGCATACAAACAAATGGCCGTGAATAGTGTTGACTTTAACGAGAAAACAAAGTAGCGAGTAAGACATGTTTATAAAAGCCATTGAAATGTAAATGAAGATAAAGCATTAGCTAAAGTTCTTGAGATGCTCATACCCAGTGAAGAAGTAAAGCAGCAGGTGAGTCTAGTGGAATGCACCTCCGCTTATAATAATCTTCCCAACTATGCAACGCCTCTGACGCAGGAGATTCAGGCCCTGCTCATTCATATGTTAAAGTCACTCTGCATCTAAAGGAGGATGAGAAGGAGATGACCAAAAAAGTTTGAAGCATAAAATCACCAGAACATGGGCAGAAATAACTCGAGAGATCCCAGCCTTCATTTAATCTTCGAACAAGTTAATTTTTCTGACAATGAACACTTATCTAATGGGAAAAGGTTATCTCAAGATCACAAAAAGTGAAGCTTTTTTTATTCGTCTTAAACTGAGTACCCATACTCATACAGAAATAAAAGAAGGAATTTAAACTTATAGGCAGAATATGAGCCACGAGGGATATGAGAGGAAACCCTAACCGATCAAAGCTAGCACACGACGCTCCACATTGGCATTCGTGCATCCACATTCCCACTCGATGAAGATGCCTCTTGGCCAAAAATGAACACCTAGTCTCATACTTTATACAAATCTGATGGAATTATAAGAGCAAAAGTAAGCAAGAACATATACATTCATACATATATTAAAAAAAATACAGATCATTATTAACCACAAGCAGATCACCAATTAGACATGTAGCTTCTCGAGAGAATGTGAAAGGAAATTCATTAAATTCATCCACATTATTCATCTGTTTTTATAACCGTTCACACTCTTGTTTATGATGAGTCCAGTGTGCAATCTATACTCATAAAAAAAAAGGAAGAAATTATGTGTATTTTATTTAATGCATAAGATTAATATTTAACTAGAAAATATCCGCAAGTAGCATCCAGTATAAATAAATTCTGAATATCATAAATTGGTTCCACATGTCTATTAACTATGTTTAGATTATTGTGAAAATTGTTGTAGTGCAGAGGACATCTCAATGTACTATCCATACAATCTCATAGGACAATAGTGAAGGAACCATTACCCCAGACGAAGTTAAAATGAATTCCGTAAACTCAAAAGTTTCATTATTACTAGGTCATGAAGTACATTAAAGACCAAACACATTCAAATTCCAACTCATTTTTGTATGAACACAAAAAAGAAACATAATTAAGAAAATCAAGCAGCGAGGAGTTCGACGCCGAGAAGCATGTTGGATCAAATGAACAAAGTGTTGGAAGAACAATCAAGTGAAAAGAAAGAGACTTGTGAGAGAGAACAGTTTAAAAGAGTGAGAGAGAAACCTGGTGAGCAATAGAGCAATAAGAAACAGCTTCACAGCAAGCACAGCTTCTGGTGGCGGGTCCGACGCACGGAGTTCGCCTTCCCTTCACCGCGCACTCCATCGTTGGAAACGCCGCACGGTTGGCCACAGCAAGTCTTCACCTATTTTCTGAATATTCTTTGGGCTCTTAGTCCAATGGGCTTGAGTACAAGACCAGGACCAATCTTGTTTTCTTCTTTCACACTTTCTTCATCAAGATCAAGAGGCCCTCTTGCTAAAAGCCCTTAAATTTCATACACACAATTAATCGGTTGGAATGACGAATCTTACGCAGGAGCTTGAATGTTCTAAACCAACCCATAAATCATCAAGCCAAGGCAATTTGGAAATGGAAATGTGTGCACGTCAATTTGGAAATGGAAAGGGACAGAAAGAATAGGAGTATTTTTGTAGATTACCTACTAATGAATGGAGGAGTACTTGGTCTCAATCAACACCAACCTGTGATTTCTGTAATACTAGTATAGAAGATGTGCTATATATATTCTACGTGACTGCAGTTATACCAGGAGAATGTGGATGAAGCTGATCAATCCCAGGTGGGCTTCTTGTTTTTTCTCCGCATCTTTACGTCACTGGATGGCAATGAATATGAAAAATGATTTGGGGAATACCAACTCAATTGACTGGAACCTCATTTGGGGTGTTGCTGTCTGGCTCTTATGGAAATGGAAGAATAATTTTATATTCAGTACAGATTTCCTCAAGCCTACTGATCCAGAACGGGTGGTACAGAGTGTTTAGAGGTCCTTTACTCAGACTAACGAAATCAGTGTAGGGATTGAGACAACACAGGTATGCCACACAACACTAGGGAAACTGCCGCCGGAGGGGTGGGTGAGGTTGAATGTGGATGGAGCTGTAATAAGAAACATGAACAAGGCCATGTGGAGGGGTTATTCATGATCACCGTGGTGCTTGGATTGTCGGTTTTACACAAACGCTTGGGATGTGCACAGTATTTGAGGCTGAGGAGTGGGGTGTATTAAGAGGTCTGACAATGGCATGAGATTTTGGTTTCAAGAAGGTTATTATGGAATTTGACTCAAAACACCTTGTTGATGTACTGATGAGTAAGGAAGTGTCACGGACTTGTAGCCTAATATCGCTACAGATTAGAAGGATGATGCAAATGGAGTGGGAAGTGCAGCTGAGGCATATACCACGGGAGTTCAAAGTGCTGGCAGATAAACTAGCAAGGGAAGGTCTTTCCAGGACTTCAGTGATGAGGTTCCCTCCGTTACACATGAGGGTCTTGTGCTTAACTACTGATATGGGATCATTTCCCCTTAGTTTATAGTTTTAATTTGCGTCGGGTTTAACGCTCTTTTGTAAACAAAAAATAACTTTCATACACACAGAATGCAATTTAGTCAAATGCACTGGCTAAGAAGGGTTTTTCTTGATAGATACTGAATACTTTTTTTAGTACTATTAACTCAAAAGAGTAGTACAAATGAGTAGGCAAGGATAAAACTAAACTCCTTCATTAATTACCACTTCTCTACAGAAGAAGCTGGTGATCGATCAATGATACAAAAATCGTATACAACATATCATGAGAAAGCCACACTAGCTTATCAGTCATGGTATTCCTTTCCTTAGGTATATAAGATACCAATGTGTGTAAAACAAAAGTCTAACTCTATTTATAACATTGTTGGAGACTCTTAGAGAGTTTATAGTGGAAGTGTTCAGTTTTGCTCCATTTTGACTGTCCCATGAAAATATGGGACTGGACAAAATTATGATCAAGACGGGATAGGATGCTGGAAGGGCTTTGTCCCATCTCGGCTTTTTGTCCTATCCCAAATATTTATTTTTTAAAAAATATAACATTTATTTTTAAATGATATAACAAATATCTTTAATGCAATTAAACATATCGATTATATAAAAAGATTGGAAATTTATTGAGAGGTCCCACATAAGGAACTTATTTAATGAATGGTCCCAATTTTAAAAATATTTATCAAAAAGTCCCATTGACAATATGAGGTGTTGTCAATACAGCGCATGATGTTATCAATGCATAGGACCTCAGTTGTCAATGGGATCTTATGATAAATATTTTTAAAATTGGGACCATTCATTAAATAAGTTTCTTATGTGGGACCTCCCAATAAATTTCCCTAAAAAGATTACCGTATTGATTATATATATATATATATGATACAGTCATTCAAAATATTAGAAATATCTAATACTTTAATATATATTTTTTTATATTTATTTTTTACTATGAAAAATATTTAAGTATGTAAACCCTCACAGTCTCCTTGCTCTCATGCCTGGGTGCTTCATATAACCGTCTTCAACTCTTCCTCCTATCTCCAACTCATTGTCTCTCTCCCTTTCTCTCTTGCACTGCTTGTCTTTCACTGAGCAGGTAAGTTATTTTAATTGATTATTTTTCCTTCATCTTTCATCTTTCTTCTTCTTCATCTTCCCAGCACTTCAGTTTTTTTGTTTGTTGTGTTGCATGATGCTCCGTGTGTGTTTTTCAAAACAAACTTCATTTATTTTCTAGCAATCACGTAATTCAAACATTCCAAATGCGTCTTCAACTTTGTTCTTGTTGATTTATCCTTATGTTCTCAAAAGGTCTTCCCTTTATAACTAGGTTCAAGTTTTTTCCATTTATGATCTTGAAAATATATTAAAAAATAGGATGCCGTGTTCCCATCCTAATCTCGTAGGGAATGGGATATGACTAGGAATTGGACAGGACAAGGAACATACTTCTT
Organism: Vachellia pachyceras; assembly: GCA_025593235.1. Lineage (NCBI taxonomy): Eukaryota > Viridiplantae > Streptophyta > Magnoliopsida > Fabales > Fabaceae > Vachellia > Vachellia pachyceras. Next base: position 21,645 of record JANTPZ010146369.1, read on the forward strand.
GTTCCGTGTCTTTTTTTGGGATCTAACTAGATTTATGTAAACAAATATTACATTTAAAATTAAAGGCAGATTTAACCGAAGTTTTTTTTGTTGTATAAACCATCCGGTATCCTGGGTTCATTGCCCGCCCCAGACTAATTCGGACTCCCGCGAAGAGACCTTACGGTGATAGTGAGGTACCGATGGGACAACCTCTTTGAGGTTGCATTAATTATCACGACTGTCACTCCCCAGGGTTCGAACCCTTGCCCTGAAGAATGCTGGTAGTAGCCTTTACCAACTCTACCAAGCATCCATTGGTAGATTTAACCGAAGTTAAGAGAACCTAAAACCCACTATGCAATATCTTTTAGAGGGGGGGACAAAGTCTAAGGTAGATCACTTAAAGCAATTGGGCTCATACCAAATTTGCCCACACAAGTAAGGGATCCTCATCCCACATTTAAGTAAGCAGATTGCTTTGGTGGCGGCCTGGGGGGACTTTTCTGGGCTCTCTCTACTTATACCCTCAAGCACGTGAAGAGGACCAAGATTTTAATGGCTCAATCAGAAAATTTTAGGGACCATGCCATGAAAGGCCATTATAGGTTGGGACAAACTTTGAAAAGGGGGACCAACGATGGGTTGAGTATAGGAAAGTGACTAATATCTTGCAATACGATGAATAAATGTTTGAATCCCTTTTAAAAGATATGCATCCATTTAGTATTCAACAGTACCTCACAATAAACATCTTCACGAAGGGGGAGAGTATAGAGATTTGGTCCTATTTATAAGTAATATATTTGTATGAATGTACAATTTACCCTTTTTATTATTATAATGACTTTGTTTATATTAAATATAGGAAAAGTTGAAATGTTTCTAAATTTTAAGGCATATTTAATGAGATTTAATTTTTTTATTTTTGTGAAATATGCTTGAAGTGATTTATAAATAGTAGGGAAAATTGGTCTTTTTGTTCACTCTAGTTTTGACTAGATTCTAATTCAGTCCCAACACTTTAACTCAGTACAACCCACTCTCTGTAATTTTGGTTCAGTAATATCTCAACCTTTAAACCCTAACTAATTACAACTTGATCCTTATAATTTTTACCATTTTATAGTCCAATCCTTGTATTTTTTTAAAAAAAATAAGACTATATATTTAATAAAGTTGGAGCTAAAATTACAAAATGGTTAGAATTTATATCCCAAATTAAAATTATAAAAATTGAATTACACCGAGTAACGTATAAACTGAATTACGATCAAAACTAACTTGAAGTCAAAGATTAATTTTACCCATGACACAAAAAATACGAGTATCCGAGTGATGGTATAAGAAAGTAGTTGGAAGGTATAGATGCTTTATCTTTATGTTGAATTATTGAGGATTGAAGTGTGAAGCAGCTGGCTGTCCTAATTTGAATGTAATAAACTGGAATTGTCCGAATCAAAAGTCAACCCTCTTCACTCATTTTGTGGGGTCTAATGTTATATGATTAAGGTAAGTTCGAGGTATTTGATGTCTAAAACTCTTCTGTCTTCATCATTCCTTTTTCACGCGTTTTGATTTGTTTGGATGATCTCTGATTTTTTGCCCCATCGCTCTCTATGAGATACTCCTTAGCCGCTTTTTAATATTTAACTTGATTTAAAGGAAAATTTAAATTTTATCAACTTTAACTTCAAATTTCTGAACTTTTCAACTTCATCTTTATTTTTCAATAAATATTTGGATAACATTACTCAACAAGAGTTGCAACAAAGCAGGATTGCATGACTTAAACATTGTCAATGCCTAAATCCATAAAGGGGTTGCTCATAGAACCTAAAGTTACCTTCCAAACTATGAGAAGCTTCGGCTTAATGATTAGCCATAACAAGATTCGCCCTATAACTATGTCTAACTAAGATCTGTCAATCCGTGTTAATAATAAATCTAGTGTTTTGAACAAAGTCTTAATAGGGTTGGTTATTCTCACAGCCCCATGTCAAATACATTTTTTTCAACACAAAAATATTTCTACAGTCCATGTTCCAATTCATAACTGTAAAACATTAACGATTCCAATTAATTCTGCTGTTGCTGGAGGGAGAGGCTAGTTTAAAATTGAAATAAAAAATCCTTTGTCCTTTTTCATCCTTCACTGCTTCTCGGCAAAAACTCTTGCCGTTTGCTAGAACAGATCCATCAACTTCCAACAGAACACTTCCTAAACCATAGTCTGTAAATTTTGCTTTTCTCCAGCGGGTCTTTGTCACAACATAGTCTGTAAAATGACCCTAAACCATGTGTTGAATTTTGAGAGCCATCTCTGCATATAAGTTAATAATAAATGAAAGGAAAAGTTTTTTGCAAATATACGTGTGTCAAAGAAAGAGTTTTTCCAAATATTATTGGAATATTTTATAATAGAGAGTTACAACCTTTTAATTGAAGACTTCCATTGCTTCAAGACGTGTCTTTTTAAGCATTCTTTCAATGTTTTTAAATAACCCATCTATATCTTCATTTGAGAAAATTCAGAAAATAAGAGACATAAGAAGAATAGGAGAATCTTGGAGTTAAGAAATCCTTTTATCTCTTATTGAATTATATTATCTTCTATTATTTATATCTTTTTGTATCCTTACAAGAAGGGTTTATTTAATCCTGTAGAGTATAGCTTTCTAATTCTTTATAGGGTTGCTAAATAACTATTAATAACAGTGTCTTTTAGCACAACTCGAACCATACACACTGTTGATTTTGCAGATTTTGTCAAAAATCTTAGGAGTTATTTCTTGCATATTGAGTGTTTTCCCTTGGAATATCTTCCAAATAAGTCATATTATCTAGGAATATTTTCTCAATTCTCATCCATTTCATCTTCTTTAAAGAAAGTTCTGGGTGACTGTTTTCCCTTGTCATCATTTTCTGCTTCTTTATCAAAACCTGTCGAAATATTTTGGTCTGAATGTAAGGGAACCAGATGATCAAGCCAACATCAGCCTCTATTTTAGAAAATCAAGAAACAGATTACAATCGCCAAAAAGAAGCCGGAAACTTCTCTGATGAACAGAGAAATCATCATTTAATGGTAGACAATCACAGAGTCTTCATGGGTGCTTGGAATTTAGTGGGGGCAAAAGTAAAGAGGGTGATGATAATAAAAATCAATTGCAAAATAAAGATGATATCAACGCTGGGTGATCAGACTATTTTGGTCTTCACATCTAGCAGAATGCATTAAGAGGGACTATATATATATGTCAACGTTGATGCCATGGCCTAGTTGGAAAAAGTATGTGAAGGGCGAGAGGTTATAGAGGGAGAAGTTCTTAATGATGGCGGTTTTTCCGTTTTTGTTAGGTTAGTGATGGCGAGAAGGGACTATATATATGGCGGGGCTTCATGTTTTTCCGTTGACTGAAAGAAGTGCTTAATGATGGCGGTTTTCACAGGCAAGATTATACTGTCATAAAGTTACTGTTATGCCTTTAAAAGCATGAATCGATTGAGTGAAATTGAAGTTCTTGCTGAGGGGAAGGTACGCGCATAATATTCTGCAGCGGCATTATCATGGTTAATGTCCCTCTATAATAAAAGCTTTCCTTGTTAACAGTCGTCATGTGTATATATTCCTGAGAACGGGATCAAAGCTTTCTTGTGCTGATTAAAATCAAAGAATTATTTGAGTTTCAAATTGATAGTGGTTTAATATTTGGAACATGAATTAGTGAGAATTCATTGTGTTTAAGATCACTTGTGTTTCTGCTGTGCAAATGCTTTTAAACTGATCATATTTCTGTGGTGAAAACATGTGTTATTGCAAAGGGATGCTTCACGGTGAAAACATTAATTTATTTGATGAGTTACTATGATTCTCGATCACTCTCTAAGACTTTCTCTTGTTCGTTTATTTTAAGATGGTACTGTTGGGTGGGGGTCCTCTCTCAGTTGTGAAAACATTGAAAAGTATATATATATATATATATGACTTTTTTTAAAGAATTGATCGAAAGTGCCCATCACAATTTTTCATGTGTTCATATTTATGTGGTGACAATTTTGTCTAGTATGATTCAAGGAAATTAGACAACAATTTGTAGAAATTGGATTTAAAATTGTGATGCACGTGGAAATTCTAATTTAAATAAAATATTTCTAGTGAAATGTTGTGAAATATATTTGCAATATTTGAAAGTGTGGGGGTGCCTCATAAAATTCCTGAGTTGCAATAATATATATAAGATTGCTAGCCTCATTTTATAATTGTAAAGTTAAGCTGTAATAGAAAGTTAAGTGGATGCCTTATTATTTGCCATTGAGAGTAAAGTTGTGAATTATCTGTATGATACTGTAGTACTATGAAAATTTAAACATTTATTTAGTGAAGAGATAAATGTGGTTTTTAATTTTCATCATATCATTATTTATGGTGTGATTTATCTTGATATAAATACACGGTTAATGTAAATATTGAATTGCATGCTTCATGCAAGCATAAGTGAAACAAATGTGGTTTTGGGTGTCAAAATCATAAAGGAGTAATGATTATATGACATTGAGAAATGACCCAAGAGTTTGATTTTTGACCATTGTGTGTATATTCTCTACGATGACATGTTATTTGAGGTGTTTCTTGCTCAATCCAGTTAAGCACACGCACTACTTGAAAAATTTAATTTAACGACGGAAAAATCCATCTCTAAATGACTATTTTCTATCAGAAAATTTCTATTTAGCGACAAAAAATATTAGCGACCCTTATTTTAGCGATGGAAAATAACCATTTAGTGACGGATTTTCTATCGCTAAATGACATTTTTTTAGTAGTGACGTTTTGAGAATTTGTTGCATTAATAGATATTAATCCCTGCAATATAACTTATATCACATGGTGATTGAGCATATGTATAAATACACAGTCTAATGAGGGAAATGAAATATCTAAGGGGTACCAGAAACTTTGATATTATATACAATGGATTCCTGTTATATTCATATATGCAGATGTTAACTGAATTTCAGTTTTGTGTGAGAAAATATGCTAGGAATGTTAACCTTTAATGTTGGTAAAATTAAAATGTTATGTGAGTTCATTGCTTTGAGATTAGTTGTTGAAAACTTCTTAGCCAATATATTGGTGTAAAGCCAACATATAATGTCAATGTGTTATGATTGCTAGGTGGTATCAACCTTTGTAAAGAGATAAAGGTGTAAGTGGAAGTCGTTTGAGATGCTATGTGAATAAGCGCTTATGAATTGTTGAGTTATCTCAATTGATTTTGTGAGATCTAAAGTTGAGATATCGAATTCGTTAACATAGCCCTGGGATGAAACAAATTAGTCGAGGGGAATGTGATTGAAGCCAACTTGAAAATGATAAAGATAGAAACCCAACCTTTGTGATCGATGATCCCGTGAAGAAGGTTCGATGGGTAAGAACAAATCGTTTATTAGTTCTGCTAGCACTAAAATAAATTACTGATCCCTTTCCATGGCACAGGAAAGTGCTAGAATGTACACAAGTAGAGTTGAGCGAAAAACTCTTAATGATTTCTTGATCCTACAAGATAGTGTATTTACTGCAGGTACACTTAAAGAAATCACCTCTATGAATGTGGAGTGGGACGACTCCTATGAGATGTAGCAAAATCTCTAAAGCATTCATTATGCACCAGGACATATAAATAAGTTCAATAGATTCCTCCCCTCTCCTTTATACAAATAGGACCATGAGTGTTTGTCTATCAACCATACAAGATTCCAAAGAAATTGTACAAGTGAAACTAACAATGGGTTTGTTTGGTTAGCCTATTTGGGTACAAAAATCCATTTTGGGTCTTCAGCCAAAATGAACTCATGTTTGGTAGCCCATTTTCAGAACGGTATTTTGCACCAACTGCCATTTTGTGCAACGATGCAGAAGGACGATTCCCCATTACATCTGACCGTACGTGTGGAGGAATCTCTTCAGCCTTATGTTGTGTCGTCAGCTCGCAGTTTCAAACTCACGCACAGCTACTTTCCCTTTCCCTAATAACTCTGCTTGCATTCATCCTCCCTGTCGCGGCTTCGTTCTCTTTGCGGGCTCATCTTTGTATTCCTTCGTCCCTGGCGACGCTCTCAGCTTGACAGGCATCAAAAATCGTTGGCGACACTCACGGCTTCAACCTCCTTTGCATCTCAGATTTGTCCCCCACGCTCGTGCCTTGCTCCTCCTTTGCATCTGAGATCTTTACCCGACGGTGCATTCCTTTCTCCATGGTGACGCTCTCAGCTTGAGAGGCTTCAAAAATCGCCGGTGAAGCTCATGGCTTCAACCTCCTCTGCATCTCAAATTTGTCCCCCACACTCGCACCTTGCTCCTCCTCTACATCTCATATCTGTACCCAACGGGATATCTTGGTTTGCTTCTCTTCTCCCCTATTTGCATCTGCATTTCTTACTCTTTATCTGTGGCTAAGCATCTCAGATCGCCCCTTGCTCCTCCTCTGCATCACGGTTGCTTCTCCGCAGGTAACCAAGCTCCTTACTGATCTGCAAGTAACCAAGCTCCCTTTGTCTATGGCTAAGCGTCCTTGAGCTTTCCTTTGTCTCTGATCTGCAAGAAACCAAGCTCCTCATTTGCCTTCCCTCTTCGTCCCCAATAAGGTGAGCCTCAGAGCTTTGAGCACGGTTTTCATAAGCACGATTTTCACAAGGTCCTCACCGATTTGAGCACGATTTTGCAATTTTTTTCAAAGATGAGAAATAGATGTGGGCTATTGTTCATGCTGCTGAGATTTTGAGGTGATTTTTGGTTGAAATTTCATGTGTACGTGAGCTGCAATTCAGCCCTTACATGTTGTATTTTTCATGTAACTCATATCTTACATGTTTTCTTCAATAAAAATTCATGCATGCCTTGATCTGTTGCTTCATTTTTAAATCCGTCTACCGCACTAAAGTCATCCATTTGAAATCTGTTCGTTTTCGATTATTGCAAGCTTTTGTTCAGGCATGCATTGTAAACTCCTCTGCTTTTGTTTTTTATTATTGCAAGCTATTTGCTTTTGTTTTCTATTGCTTTTACCCCTTTTTTGGACTGTAATTTAGTGTGGGATTGCTGAAATCATGCCATTTTTTTCCAACTGAAATCATGCCATTTGTTTCTTCTTTATGAGGTGGAAAAAAAGAGAAGCTTAAAAGATATTTTTCCTTAAAACTTCTCCATATTTAAAGAGATAACCCCTGGATTCGTTGATTTATTTATAAAATGTCTTCTTACAAAAAAAAGTAATTTCTAGTTAAATTATGTGAATGTAGAATGAAATTTGTTGGGAATAAATTAGAATTCTTAATTTTTCTTTTTCATAATCCTTCAACCTGTAATTTTTCTTTTCCACAAATTAAAATGACAAAAAAATATAAAAGGAAAAATCAAAATTAATAAAATGATTTGGTGATCATATTTCATTTTATAGTAACAAATTTTTAGAATATTTTTATGAATTTTATAATGATTTAACAAAATTTTTAAATGATTTTACGAATTTTAGAATGATTTCACGAGAATTTTAGAATGAGTTTGCGAATTTTACGAAATATTACGAAATTATATATGATAAAAAGAAATTATTGTTAGATCTTATTATATATAATTTTTATAGATCACTAAAATGAATTTTTTTTTTCAGCATATCAATATGGTTATGAAAATTGTAATCCAGAATTTGGAAATATGAAGCCTAAATTAGTAAAATGTATTTAAACAAACAAAATGATGAAAGGTCCCTATTTCATTTTTAAATAGCAAATTGTTATATCCTATTTGTTAAAATGATTTTACATACTATTTTGTTTTCAAATAACAAATTTACAAAATTATAGGATGATTTTACCAATTTTATAATAATTTTATGATCTTTTAGAATGATTTTACATTTTATTTTTTTGGTTTTTCCTTTACATTTGTTGTTATTTGTTTGTAAATTTAATTATGTTCGTCTTCACTTATTGAGGTGCATCTAGAATAATGAGTTACAAAAAAGGTAAAGGTAAGGAAAAAGGTAAAGCGATGTGGGATGACCGCACGGCACAGGTTTTTCTGAATGCATGCATTGAGCAACACTAAAAAGCAATGTAATGGCGCAGCCTTCTCCAAAAAAGCCTGGGGTGAAATTCTCAAAGAGTTTAACGAAAAATCAAGTAGAGAATATGACATGCAATAATTCAAAAATAGGATGGATAACTTAAGGAGAGACTAGAGGACTTGGGATCAACTCATATCTAAAGAGACATGTTTAGGTTTTGACCCAGCCACAAATACGATTTTAGCTGAAGAGGAATGGTGGGAGAGGAAACTACAGGTTTACACTTGTATAATTTAACTTATATATCATCTTTCAATTTTTGATTTTACAGGCTGACATGTGTTTATGGTTTGGACGCAGGAAAATCCACAGTATGAAAAGTTTAGACATTGAGGTTTTAGGTTTTCCAATGAAATGAGGATACTCTATAAGGATCTGGTGGCATCAGGAGATGACATGTTTGCCCCATCTGCTTCACAGCCCCCAACAGAACAAGATGATGACGGAGATTGCTATCGACCCGACATGAACGTTGACGAGGATAACTTAACAGAAGGGTCGGGTGATAGTCAAGATGACTCATTTGGTCAACGTTCTGCAGGAGTCTCAACTGAATTTGAGGGAATGAACATCCGACATAACAATCAACACTCTGGACCTAGTAATCAGAGCGGTTCTGGAAGTCACGGTAAGAGGAAGAGGAATGATAGGTGGGCTAGAAAAGGAAAGAAGAAAGCTCCTGTCTCGCACAAAATAGCGTCTGATATGAGTCAGGTGGCTGTTAACTCCTCAAAAAAGGTGAAATATTTGAAGCGGTTGACAGAGAAATCATTGAAGAGAAGTCAGATTCCATCAGCAACTGACCTTTCTATCGAACTTTTTGAGATGGAGGAAATTACAGCAGACTCTGACTTATTATCACGCTGTTTAAATCTGTTGTCATCTGAACAATTTAGGAAAATTTTGGCGTCATCTCTAGTGAACAGAAGGGACTCGGTAGTAGATTTCTTGAAATTTAACGCTTGTAATCCAAACCCATTTGTTAAAGGACTATGAAGTACAATGTATGAATGTTGGTCTGCAAAATGTGACATTTGTTATGATGATATGTGATTTAATGTGAGTTTATTTCTCTTGTTTTTAACTATGTCGATGTTTATGTTTACTTTTTTTTCAAAATCTCACATGTAAAAATAATATATGGCTAATTCGGATGATGAATTGATGAGACGGAGAGTGAAGTAGACGATGGCATCGACGAATTGAGTGACTCTGACTTGGTAAAAATTTTGAGGCAGGAGGTCACATAAGATGAACAGGTCTGTGTATTAACAGCTCATTATATAATGCCATACGTATGTAAAGAACCAAAAAGAACAAGTAACCTTACCGATTATTTGTAGGTACAAGAAGTGATGGAAGGTCATCCAACACTGTTTCATGAATATTTCGAATGGAGAAGGATATATTCAACCGTCTATACTATAAATTGCATGAACATGGTTTACGCCATTCAAGGTGCATGGATATTGATGAAATGGTTGCCTTGTTTTTGCTAATTATTAGCGATGAACACAGTAACAGGACGGTATTGCAACGTTCTCCGTTCGAGTGGAATCAACTCACTCTTAACATAAGTTTAGATAATTAAATGTATATTTTAATCTTTGTTCTTATTCATTTACCCACTTTGGTGTGAAGACACAGTAAAAGTACGGGGGACAAAAAATCTTGAACAAGGATCAAAAGAGTTATTTTAAACGAAGTGTTAAACTCAGATTTGTTGTATGGCCAAGAAACTCGATTTTGTAAATAAATATATGCACAAATTTCTCATCTTACGTATCAAACTAATCAAAATCAATAAATAATAATT
>JANTPZ010146370.1:0-24452 GCA_025593235.1 Vachellia pachyceras
TAGAGTTATTTGACTTTTTTGTATGCCGTCTTAGGTGCAAAGACAAGTACTATGGTTTTTGCTATACACCAAGTCAAAGCTACTACCAGGTGTGAACTATGTGTAGGAATCGTCTAATTTGGCATTTGAAGCTCCGGGGATGTCTTCTTAAGGTGAAAATTTTGAATAATTTCTGGAGATGGGCCTCAGGAATAGTAGATGAAGCTGCGCTGGATGTGCTTTTTCCAGTGACGCTAACCTCAGTTCGTTGACAATAATGAATTTTCGAACTATTGTTGACAAATGTTAATCCCTGTGACCTCTAACTATCGTCTATTGTTGACAATAATGCATGGAGTAGATATATTTAGGTTTTCTGAGATCTGCCCTTTTCCTACTTAAATCTGTTGGTGAAATCATTACTGGTTTGTGTCTTAAAGCTATTCATCATCACTTTCCTAGAAGAAAAGAAAGAGTTTAAATTGCTAATATTCGTGCTTGAAATATCAACTGCGAAGGTCGATTGCTTTATTATTTGATCTAAATTTGTTATGAGCTTTTAATTAATAATTAAACTGTCATATTGACCATACAATTAACATTTACCTGAAATAGCCTATTCTTCTATCTAAAATTGAGACAATTCAAATTATAGAAAGCAGGGGTCACTTGAAAATAAAATAAAATTATATCTGAAGTTGTATACCCTAATCCTTATCAAGTTGTTGGAGGTTTTAGAAATTAAATGTCTCAACTTGTAGATCCTTTCTTATTATAAAGTAAAAAATTACAAGTAAATCCTTGAAATGTCTAATGTGTGTGTGTTATTGATACAGACTAGCAGCCATTAGAAACAAGATTCCTCTGCCGTATCAATTTTTTTAATGCTAGTTGTATATATAATTTATGCTGTCACGTCCCCATAAAATTACTTTAGAACACCGACGGTGAAAATGATCGCTTGAGATGGAAAATTCAAAGTCGGAGAAGGGAAAAGAAAACGAAACTTCCTGGTCGGTGTCATTGGAGGATTGGCTCTCGTTCATATAAGCCAGCGCTTTCATGTTCTATTTTTTTTAATGAAGCCAAAGCCAACCTTTTTATAGCACGTAGGCATGTACTATGTATTTTATTCTTAACTGGACACTCACGTGGGATAACTATTAATTTTTCTAATGATTTCCCATTTTATAAATATGGAAGTCTCCTTTGAATCCTCCATTCATTCATTCCCCTACCAGCCCAGCTACTTGTTTCATCGTCACCTTCATCCATGGCTTCCATATGTTCTCTGAAAATGGTCTCTTCCCTTAGAATCTCCCACCCCACTCTTGCCCCTTCACATTCCCAGAACCAATTGGGTTTTAATAATAATAATAATAATAATCTCTTTCAGTCTTTTCCCAACCAAAGCTTGAAACTTTCAACCACCCATCAAGGATCTCGATCTTTCCAAGTTTCCCACAACTCCAAAATCTCAGCTTTCTTCTTCAATAACAAGCCCAAGCAGCTGCAACAAGATCCTCCAAAGCCAAGTAAGTACTCACCCCTCTTCCTCACTTGTTAACCAATAGCATTTTTGTCCTTCACATTCTCCTCCTATTTTCACCTTAATTTCCAATTGATTGTGTTTAGACAGATTAAACTCACCTTATTTAGTTAGTTGACTCTCTATATAAAAAGTCATCGATTAATGTGTTTAGGTTTGAAGTATATTGGAATCCTTATTAAGAGTCTTGAGGTTAACATGGTCCTCTGCTCAAGTTCCAAAAGAATGTGGAATTAGCTTGTCACCCTCAAGAAATGATTGATTAATTGTTGTATGAACTTATTATTCCTTCAAGTTAACATATATGTTTTTTTGGAAAATTAGTAAAAAGTCATTGTTTAAAAATTTTATTAGTTAGAATAACCTGAATTAAAGTACTGATACTTTTATATATGGAATCATATAAATTACTGTAACAAAAGCATATCAAGTCATTCTTAGTTCTACACTCGTTTTTTCTGATTTTTTATTTTTTATCCATTCTTTTATTCTTGTTAACCCTCTCAAATCAGCATTGTTAATTAACAAGTCAAATTCATAGAACCTGAAAAAAGTTTCTTCTTCCTTTTCTGATTCACTAATACTGAAGAATTGCATAATGAATGAATGTTGCAGAAGTCAAAATTCAAGAAATGAGTGTCTACGAGATAAATGAACGAGACAGAGGCAGCCCAGCATACCTGAGGCTGAGTGGGAAGTCAGAGAACTCATTAGGGGACTTAGTCCCATTCAGCAACAAGCTCTACACAGCAGACCTACAGAAGAGGATAGGCATAACCTCAGGTCTCTGTGTGCTCATAAAGCACGAGCCTGAGAAGAAAGGAGACAGATATGAGGCCATTTACAGCTTCTACTTTGGAGACTATGGCCATATCTCGGTTCAAGGAGCTTACCTCACATATGAAGACACATTCCTGGCAATCAAAGGAGGGTCTGGTATATTTGAAGGAGCTCATGGACAGGTCAAGCTTCATCAGATTGTGTTCCCTTTTAAGCTTTTTTACACTTTCTATTTGGAAGGTATTGCTCATGATTTGCCTCATGAGCTTACTGTTAAGGCTGTGTCTCCTTCTCCTTCTGTTGAGCCTTCTCCTGCTGCTAAGGCCACTCAACCTCATGCTGTCATCCCTAACTTCACCAACTGATCCATCTCATAGCCTTCTCTTTCAACTTCTTCAGTTTTACTCATGAATAGATTGTTATTTGTTTCCCTTATACATAAATGTTCTCTTGTTGAAGTTAATCCTGTTCGAAACACTATTGAATACTAAATGTAGACACCTCTGATGATGTGAATATTGATTTACTACAAGATTAATCATTTTCACTATCATTAGTACTCAATAGGTTGTTGATGCTGCTGTTGTAATTGCCCATAGTTGTTTCCTTTAAGCTTCGATTCGAACCTAATAGAGTGATGGTTGATGCTTATTCATTCTAGTATTTCTTTTTTCCTTTTAACCCTTTCGCTCATGATGCAATTAAATTGTTTATCTTCATGCATTCCGTGAAACTCAGAAAAGGGAGCTAGGAACATAAAAGAATATCTATAGTCTAGTTAGTTGTAATTCTTTGAGAAATATCTATAAATAATTAATATAAAACCTTTAATAGATTATTAAAAAAAAGCCCATAATTCTATTTTATAAACTTCCCAGAATTTGTTTGAATGGAGGTTCACATTTGCTGCGGTTTTGTTTGAGCAATTTATCATTGACTTGATCGGAATCGCTCACTCAAAATTGCATCAAACTTGAATCTTAATTCATGAGAATTCTGAAAAGTTTATTGAGGACTTCGATAAATGATCTGATCATTTAAGATGAAGTTCAGTGTTTAGAACCTCTACAAAAAAATTCTACCTGATATGAGAAGAAAACAAACACCTTATGGTTGTTATAGCAATCGAAGGACGAACAAGCTGAAAAACAGAAAAAAAAAAATAATAATTTGCTCCCATAAGGGTTCTCTTACCTTTTCTTCTTTCCTTTTTCTTTTCTTATACATTCTCACTAATAAGAAATACATAAAATAAAATTGAACAACGAGAATCTGGATCTCTACATAGGCTATGGCTCACCAACTTAATCTGGTAAAAATAAAATTAAACATATGTTATCTTAAAAGTATTTTAGCATTGAATAAAAGATGAGCAAAATAAACAAAAAATAATCGGTCAAAATTAAACATATATTTCACCATCATATTTTAAGAAATTCATTAGTTTTAGATAAATTTGATTTTGAACGAAGTAGTGATGGTAATTTTTAATTATTGTTCGGCAAAAAAAAAATTATTATTAACACGTGATATATTGGTGGGTGGGCCATTAGCACAACCAGTTCTCTCATGATCTTTTTGATGCATTAGGTAACGCTATTCATCTCATGGGAACACAACATCGTTGTACCAAACAGTCAATAATTAATTAAAATTAATGAAATCTGGAACATCGTTGTACCAAACAGTCAATAATTAATTAAAATTAATGAAATCTGGAACATCGTTGTACCAAACAGTCAATAATTAATTAAAACTAATGAAATCTGGATCTATCTTCCCCTGGACTTCGTAGATAGAAATGTCTTTTTGTTGTGCTTTTTTTTTTTAAAATTACTAACTTATCGGACGACTGCAGTTTTTTTACAAGTGGATTGTGCATAAATAAAATTATTTTCTTACATAAAGTAACGAATTTGATTACCTCCAATACAATAATATTTATACTTAGAAAAAAATTAATTTATTAAATGGTAGAATATAGCTAGAAACCTCAAAGCACGTAACGAACTAAGAAACCGGGAACTAAAACCAGAAAAATAAAGAAGTATAAAAAATGTAAATAGTAAGAAATTTATATCGCATTAATAAATTATATATTAATACTTTCATCAGTTGGCCAAAAAAAATTAATACTTTCATTAGTTCTATAAGTACTGATATATCTTATTGGAGACAATTATTTCATAAAAAAATATATTAGAGACAATTGCATTTGAAACAAGATCGATTACTCACTGAATGATGAGCACAAACATTGGTCATGCTGCTATGCTCATCAGAACAACTTCTTTCAAGCCTCATTCATTTTTTTTTTTGTGCAACACCTTTTTATTTTATGGCCAGCATTTATTACACTTGATTCTGGGCTTTAAATAGACTTGTATATGGGCTTCATTTCAATGGTTCACGGGCTTTTGGTCTTAGCCCAAAATATATGGGCTTCATTACTTCATTAGTAATGGACTATTACCCAACAAGGTTCCTTTTCTCAATAAACTTCAGCCCAAAAAAATTGGGTTAGCTTTAAAGAAATGGCTAGTCCCCACAATATCGCAGCTTTAATTCAAATCATTCCTAAAAGAGATACTTATATTTAATATATGTTTTAAATAAAATTAGTTCAAATACAACGATATATATATCCTTTAGTGAAAAAGACTTAAAAGCAAAATGAAAGCATTCTATAATATATATATATATATATATTTGCCGCAAGAAAGCAATATTCTAAGAAAGAAAGAAATGAAAATCAGTGAAATTCAGGCATCATTAAAGCACATTTTACTCACTTGGGACTTCAATCACTTTTAGGCATGTCCTAACATTCCTTGATTAGAGTCCTGTTACAAAGGAAAAAAATAAATTTATTAACCCTTTATCTTTTAATTCAAATATAACTCAACATTTAAAATTTTAACTCGTTTAAAATTCAGTAATTATCTTTTTTTTACTTCGTTAGAAAATAATCTTTATTAATTGAAATCATGAATGAGTCAAAAAAATTGCGTATGTGGCTACCAAGTTATCATCATCGTTAACTTCCCTCAATCTCCTGCAACCCAATTTAGGAGTTATGAATAGAATCAGGAGATTATTACATTAGAGTAATATATTTCATAAGAGGAGTAATGTTGTTTTGCAAGTTTCAATCACATTGCTGAAATAAAAATAGTGGTAAATTCACCGGTTCTGTTAAAAAATTTCAACTTTGCCTCTATCCAAATTCACATTTCATAATATTAATATTAATATTATTATTTTTGCAGGATTAAGGGCTCTAAATTAAAATTTTTACACTAACTCTCTCTATCTCTCTCTCTCTCACTAGAAAAAAGGATTCTTTTTTGTACGCGACGCCACGGCCTCGATCATTTTCCCTCTGAAATCTGATCCCAGCCAGCCAGGCAGCCACCTCTCGGTCTCTGTCTCTCTTCTTCCTTATCTTTTTAATTTTTATTACTCTCATTTTATATTTTTTTATTTTAATCTCTCTTGATGGATGACTCCTCTAAATTCCAAAGTTTATTCCTCTTTTTGGCTTTTTTTTTTTTAATTCGGCATCCCTCCTTACGCCCTGTTTGGTTCCCTGGAAAATCATATTTTTCTGGGAAATTATTTCTTATGACAAAAACACCCTTTAGTATTTACCTTTGAATTTTTCACACAGCACCCTTCGTCCACCTTCAACCCCATCTCAATGCCGGCTACCGTCTTCCACCGCCCCATTGTCTTTGTGCCTGTTTTGATTAGCGGTAGAAAATACTTTTATCATGTAATTTACGATATATGAGATAAGTATGTAAGATAAGTTTTATTTTAATTTACATGAACACAATTTTTTAGTACTATGATAAAAAGGATCTTAATCTCTCTTTCTTTTTGCTTTTCAGCGAAATTTTATCTCTTTTTCTTAAATTGATTGGATTTTCATCTTTTTAAATATTGAATATACTTTTATAGATGATTTTTGTTCTTGTGGGAAAAAAAGAACATGGCAGGAGAGGGGTTCTGGCAGGGAGGTTATGGGTTTGGATCATTTTCATCATCTACTTCTTAAATTTTCCATTTCATTCAATTTTTTAGTACATACAAAAAAGAGAAAATAGCCAAAATCTATTACCCAACACTACTAGAAATTTGAAAAGATGACAACTTTAACATATGTAACTTTTGATGCATAGTCTATCTTTAACTATGTGAAAAATGAAAAACACTTTAAATATAACATAGCTGAAGATGTGTTATGAGAGTTGTACATCTATCGAAGATAAGATGAAATGCATTCGCGATGGGTCTCTAGATATGTTTGAGATAAAACATGTTTTACGAGAGATATTTTTCAGCAGTTTCCAAAACAAAAATTATCTTTAAGATTCTGCTAAATGTTTAACACATGAAACAGTATTTTTTTTTAAAAAAAAATTGTTCGATTCTATATTTCTAATTGCTTTCCAGCAAACCAAACGGAGCCTTATTGTCCTTTGGGATAGCTTTTTTTTTTTTTTGATACAGGTCCTTTGGGATAGCTACCAACCCTTTGTTTTTGCATGCTTGGGTCGGATCCCTCCATGGCGGTAAACCCCCCCTAAAAAAAAAAACAAAAAAAATCTATCTATCTAAAATACAGAAAGCCACTAAGAACCTCAAAGTTCAAACTCTCCCCTTCTCTCTATATATAAATATTCCTTATCTTTCTCTCTCCCCATGCACTTCTTTACTCATCCTCCTCCTCCTCCTTCCACTTTCACTGTGAAAAGTGCAGCCTCACATGACGGTGATGGTGGTGATGGTGGGGTTCTCCGATTACATTCAAGCGTTAGAATCTGAACGCCGTAAAATCCTTGTGTTCTCCAAAGAGCTTCCTCTTTCCTTGGAGCTTGTTACACAAGGTACGTAACCTTGATTTCAGAGCCTCCATTTCACTAGTCCCTACTCATCAAGTTTCTTCCTTTTCTCGCGATTTTATTCTTTTTTTCTGAAATGGCTTCCTGGTTTTTCTTTCCTGTTGATATGCGTGTGTGTGTTTAGCCATTGAAGCCTGTAGGATACAGTTGTGTGGAAGGACGACGTCGTCGGAGGAGCAGAATTTGAACGGCCAATCCGAGTGTTCAGGGCAGACATCATCGGAAGGACCAGTTTTGGAGGAGTTCATACCTATAAAGAAAAGGGCATCCTCAGATTTCGGGGAAGACGATGAACAAGATGAGCAACACTCACATCAACCTAAGATTGCCAAGGATGATAATAACAACAATAATGACAACACTGATAAGAGGAAATCGGATTGGCTCAGATCTGTACAACTCTGGAATCCACAATCCCCACTTAAAGAGGTACTAGCTAGAGACAAGTCTAAATCATTCCCTTGAATCTGAAAAGCGATCAATTAATCGTAACTTGGTGGTGACAAAAAATTTCAGGATATTCCTCGAACGTCGTCGGTGTTGAAAGTAAATAGAGACGGAGGTGCTTTTCAGCCATTCCATAGAGAAGCTACTGCATTAATAACGACGGACAATAAAGCATCCTCTACGCTGGGGACAACGCCTCCAGTCGCCGGAGGCAACAAGAAAGAAGAGAAAGAAGGGCATCATAACAGTAAAAGGAAGCAACGACGATGCTGGTCTCAGGAGCTGCACAAGCGCTTCGTGAACGCCCTTCACAAACTTGGTGGAGCAGATTGTGAGTAATATATTAAATTTTTTCTTTACCAATCAATTTGGGTTACATTAGATTGGAAAAATCTGAATTTCCTCGTTGTCTTGTATATGCTTTGATTGTATTTTGGTTTTTTGCAGGTGCAACCCCGAAGCAGATAAGGGAACTCATGAAGGTCGAGGGCCTAACAAATGATGAAGTGAAGAGTCATTTACAGGTATCAAAATTAGTTTTAGGGTTCAATTGGTATGAATCTTTTTGCGTTCATTCAAATTCTAAAACCTGACGTTTATGGGTTTATATATATGGACAGAAATTTCGATTGCACATGAAGAGGTCAAGCCCATTGATTCAGAACAATGGCTTGCAAACGGCTCCGTTTGTAATAGTGGGTAACTTTATAGTGCAACCGCCGGAACATGCAGCGGCGTCGACGACGACGCTTCCTGGAATTTGTGCGCCGGTGGCATCACATGGGGCAGCGGCGGTTCGGACAAAGGGTGAGGGGAGGCAAATGGATTTGGGAAATTGGTGTGAACGTTCAAATTCAGAAGACAGCGAAGTGGCGGATCATTCAAATTCACCAACTTCCTCTTCCTCCAGACATATTTGACGATGCTATTAATTCCTCAAAACTAAAAGAAGATAAAGAAATAATTTTTGTAAAAAAAGCTTGCAGTTCAAGGTGTGTTTTGTGTGCATTGGTGCACCACATGGTTTATGATTTTTCCAATCAGAAAGCTTTAGTTGTCTTCCCGTGTGTTTTGCATATCTTCAGAAGTTTCTTTTTCTCCGATTTTTAAAGTAAAATAGCACCCACAAATATATTCATCGTTGCGTGTTTGGGAATCCGTTCAGAAGACAATTTTACGAATTCTAAAATAAGTATATAAGAGAAGTTCTATCTCAATTTACGTATGATTATGAATCAATTTCCAAACACGCAATAAGAACACACACAATGGGGCACCCAGTATACACAGAAATTTCCCGTGGTTTTGGATACTCTCTTCTGGATCATAGAGATACATGTTTCACTATTGTAGCATTACTGTATAACCGATTTTTTTTTGTCAAAAAGACAATTTTTAACAACGCTTTGTTCGATGATTTAACTTTTGTATTTACAGATTTTACTTTTTATATTTTTCCTGAAAGAACTGCTCTGTAGGGATAAGGAAACGCAAATTTGGGGGGGGTTAAAGAAGTCCTAGTCAGGGTCTAGTTAGAATCTTTAAAATCACTATTGCTATATTATAAAAAACCAAAAAATAGAAAAATAAAAAAGCTAAAAGTTTCAGGCATGCGATTGTAAAAATTCATAAAAAGTATTTATTTAAAAATTGTATTGATAGAAAGAACTCGAATTCAATTATTAAAATTTTCTCTCTATAAAATTCTTCAAGTATTAGTACTTCTGTGTATAGAAAATATATCAAATTATGCTGTCTAATGAAATTTTTAAACATAGACCTTTCATTAATTTTGTAGGAAAATGGCACATAAATGTACTTGTTTAGAGAATTAATTATCCAAAGGTTCCTAATATATTTTCATACAAAAAAAATATCGATATTTTAAAGGATTTCATTTACAAAATATCTGTGTTAAGTTTAGGTGCCATTGAGCAATTAACTCAACAAAATTGATGGGCAATTTCTCCTCATTTTAAATAAATTGAAGATTTGTGGAGTTGATGGCATAGAATATGAAATAGATGGCTGAAAAGGGTGGAATATGAAATACACATACTCTATTACTCTTCATCAACTTCACCACCCTCCTTAATTAAAATGTAAAAAAGGCATATTGGACATATTTACCATAGTGTTACAAAATCCTATTAATGTAAATGGAGATAAAACTTTTTTCATATATTATCTTGTAAACCGTAAATCAAGCTAGGAAAGGTAACTTCAACCGCTAATTCTGATAATCACATTAACTATTATCCTCAAAGCTAATACGACATTTGGACATTATTACTACTCACTCTATAAGTATTTTAGAGGGATCATTTAATATATACACACCCTCGCTCACAAATGCATATATGGATGCTATATTTGAGTATACTATTTAACTCCTTAATCTGTAGTTCTAAATCAATCAATTGAATCTTATATTAAGGATGGAGATAATATTATTCTTTATGAAATTTGAATCCTCAACCTTTACTTTAAAAAAATTTTCATTTGAATTAGATTTTTATATTTAAATTAACAAAATCTAGAATCAGAATCGCATGGTATATTAACTAGTGTGTTTTGTTGTAATGTGGGCGCAAGGTAGTTGAAGTGTGATGGGCACTAATTTGGGGTAAATTAAAGGCATGTTATGGAGTGGACAATGGATTATTGTGAGATGGTGATCCCTTTTCTAAGAATGTTCTCTCGAATATGCATATTCTTAGTTAAGTTATTTGGCTCCTTCCCCCACAATTATTTCATATAATCTATTACATATACACACAATATATATATCTATATGTTCTTAATTAATTTTGATTAAAAATATGTTGCATTTCTTAAGTTTAACTTACTTCTTCTAAAATATTAGGATGTTGGTCAAATCATTCTTAAACAGTGATTCATGTGTATGGTATATTAATTTTTCAATTAAACTCATGAATTGTATGCTTATTAATTTTGAGAATTGTGTATGCTGATGTTAAACATTAATAGTAATAATGATATAAGTAAATGATTTATTATTTTTATTTTAAAAATATATATTAATTTATTCTGATTCTCATTTCCTCGCTTATTATTTTTATCCAAGTAAACATAAATTTAGGCATCAAACTATTTATTCATTCCTTTATTTTCATCGCACATTATATTTGATTGTTTCATTTCATTTTATGTGAAGAATCTCTATGGAATCTTCTCTATAGTTGGAGAGACGTCTTCAAATTAATCAATATTTCATCCAGACCACCAAAGATAATAATACAACAAATATCTAGGCTTAATTCAATGTTTAAGCTTTAAGCATAGCCTTGGCAGAAAAAATAAAAGCATTTAAAATATGGTTACTTTATCTTAGCTTATACTTATTGTAAATTATTATTGAACTAAATAAATCATAAACAATTTATAACATAATGCTTGAATTCCTTCAAGGTTAACTGTTTCATAAATGTGTCTGTGTTTTAAAATTTTTTACACGATTATTATATTTAATAAAAAAGAGATCAAAATTCACTACATTTTTATTAAATTTATTGCATTTATATGGGATTAAAAATAAGTTACATAAAAATGTGACTTCACACATTTTTAAGGGCAAAGAGGTCTATTCAAAATATTCTTTAAAAAAATGAAACTCAAATTAATAAGGGGAAATATCTAAGCTTTGAAGAGTTAGCTGGCTAGTCAATGGTTAATGTGTCCTTTTTATGTTAAAATGTAATTTTTTTAACTTTAATTAACTTGATGGCCAAATTAAGTGGAATTCACATACGTACAATATCTCTTTTTAACTACCATTCCACCTCTTATACTATACCTAATCTTTTTTAAATTCCAAAAACCTTTGGACCATTCTTTAATCTACACATAATATTTGCAAAATGACCCTAAAGCTTAAGATATGATCGATCATTGGACCTATTCAACCACTTTGATCAGAACGTTCAAGAAGGGTAAGGCACTAGCTAATCAATCTCTCTAATTATTAATTCTCAATCCAGTGTTAGGTATGTTAAAAAACTACTAATCCTAAATTATTCTCACGTAAACTACCATAGTATAATATTCTTTCTTATCCTTACATATCTCTTAATTATTTAATATAGTTTAATTCATGTCAATTCTTATAAATATTAATTAACATAGCGATATATTATCCTAAAAACACGATCTTAAGCATCTACCAATTATTCCATCCTGGGCTGCTTGAAATTGAAGAGCACTTTATTTCAATATTATCATATTCTCTTTAGAGAGAATTGGAGATAAGCCCCTGTTAAAAAATTAATTGTAAAATAGAACCTCTCACATATGTGCAATTAAGTTTCCACATGTGCAATTGAGCATGTCTCATTCTTCAATTAATTCTCAAATGGGAGATTTTCCCCTAATTTTTCCTTCTTTTTATTGTTAATTTTGCACTCCTTCTCGTTAGCAACAACTGGCTAAATAACACAAAATGAATGTTGGTTAAATTTGGTTTAAAACAATAAATGAGCATAGGATGTATTATTTTTCTAAGTGGACATTTAATTATGAATATGGTGAGTGTAAGAAATAATGAATAAGAAAAGATACGAAAGAGAATGAATGAAAAAAAATATGAGATGAACATGTTATTTCAGGGTAAAAATGGAAGAAGTGAATTAAAATTTTAGAAAAAATCAAATTGTTGTTTATATATAGGATCAACGATATGTAAGAGAAATTTACTTATAAATTAAACCCGATAGAGTATATTTTTGGGTACCAAAGTAATGATTTAATTACTAAAAAAATCTCAATAACAAGTGAGCATTATAAATATATTAATGTCATTTCCAACACTAAAATGTCACTATATACTTATAAGTTGTTATTGAATTTTAGGTTGAAGTCAATAGAAAAGTGAAACCATTCAAAAGCATAATTCATTTTCCATTTTATAACTTTATGTTTGATTTGAAGGCATGAAGGATCAGATCAATGAAAGTTAAACTGCAGATCATTTTTACCAAATTTAACCATAATGTGTCGCTGTTAAAAAGATTTTCGTGAACATTTTCAACTTCGAAGATGTCTCTTCCTTCATCAATGGATTAACTTTGACAATTTTTAACCATTCAACCTATACCTTTCTTGCTTTCTTTAAAAAAAAAATCAGATTCAACAGGCTTTTGAGATTCAAGTTTGGACTACTCATTTGTAGAAATCAACTAAGCGAACCAAAATTCTACACGAGGTTTGATCCTTATCAGCTTAAGCAGTTAATTAATATTATTTTCTAAATAGGAACAAATGGATTTTTAACTCTTTTTTATTATATGACAAAAATTTGAACCATTGATCCCTACCCATCTATCTAGCTTTTATCACTCTTTTTTCAACACTTGAATTAACTGTAGGGGGCGGATTTTAGCTCTAAATTGCATATATTTTGCCGAATTATAGATGAGTAGTTACCATAAATTTTAACCATGATTTTTTTTTTGTTTTAGATAGATTGGTGCACATAAATGCCGTTCATGGCACAATCAACTATATTTTTATCCATAGGGTAATTGTTAGTCACCAAGTTTAAACTTAGATTTTATCCAAATTTCATCATTTATAGCACTCAAGAAATACTTGTTCTCATTGTTAATGATCATATATTCATTTTTTATCTGTTTTTATCGAACAACTTATGTTTTAAGAAGAATTTGAGCAAAAATTTAGTGGGTTCAAAATTATTAAATGACTGGGTGTAAAATAAATCACATTATACTAATACATACATACTTTTCTAGACGACAGAGAGTGCGGCTACACCCACTTAATTGTACATGGGTCCGCCTATGGGCTGGTAGTTCGAAGACCACCTAATAAATAATCATATAATAAAATTTTATACAATAATATATATGACTGTGTATAATTAGACAAATTAACATCTGTATATATATACACACAAAACAAAATGTTTTATTATACCAAAAAAAAACAAATGCTTGAATGGATCCGATATTATATAAAAGAAAAATTGAGGGTACAATCAGAAGTGTGTCTGTGTGTGTGTGGATAAGAAAACGAAAATTGATCTAATTAACTAACAATTTTGAGCCCATACCACCTTTAGTTTTAAATTTACTGTAAGAGCTAATAATTTGTGGATATTAATGTGTGTAGTTAGAATAATTTGCATTGTAATGGAAAAAAACCTTAATAATATGTACAATTAATTGGCGTATCCTAAAAATTATAAATTTAGAAGATAAAATGAATTAAGATATTATATTAAGGATCAAAGTAAACCCTTGTGTCTATTTTGAGATTAGCTAAAGGAAGTACTTCCTCTATCATTAATATAATGATGCTGTTTGGCAACATGTTAAGAAGCATCAAAAGTATGTTTAGCAATGTTTTTTCACAAAATGAGATAATCTCTTTCACATATTTACCTCGACTTACATAAAAATACTTCTTCACCGCGTTCTCAAGCGGACCCAATATCTATTTTAATGAAGAAATCGAATTATAAAGTCATATATTAATTAAAGACCGGAGAGAATTGATATTTTATAAATGTTTGTATGTTCAAATCCGAGGATTTTGATGATGAATAATTTATACATATTACTATAACTCCTCTTTTAAATCATGACACTTGTAATGGTGAGGCGTAAGCTACAAGACGACTTGAATTTTTTTTCCAAGCAACAACAGAGAGGACAATATGAGGAGTTGGATCCTTGCGAGTTTATAGTGTTATTGGAAATAGACGTCAAAATCACCTAAATAGGTTAGGATCCTTGGAATATTCCAGGTTAAGTCATATGGTTTCATTTATATTATTGTGATGTGAAGTATATTCCATTTTGTTAACATTATTATCTTCTTTTTATAGCTATATGAATGTTGTTGATTCCAATTAGGGCTAGCTCTTCACATCAATCAAAATAAATTTCTACTCTTATACAAACTTAAACTTGAAGTCTACCTTGTATGTAAGCAGCTAAAACTTAAACAGTACAACGTGTTTGTTTGAAAAAGTTCATTTACTTTCTAAAACCACGTTCAACAGTATTTTTCCGTAAAACGAGATAATCTCCTCCATATATTTAGCTTGACTTGCGTAAAAGTATTCTCTACCGCGTTCCTAAATGAACACGTTGTTTGTTTACATTATCTTCTGCTTATACCAACATGTAGCTAGATAAAAAATAAAAAATATTCAAAATAATAAAATTCAGACGGGCTCAATCAAATCTTGACCTGCTTTATTTTCCAATATGAAGTGTCCATATATATAATTATATTCACGTCAAATGATTTAAAAAATGATTGTTTTTAAATAAAAATATCTGTTCATTTTAGATGGGTTCTCCTTGAGAATATTATTGTTGAATTCATCATGGCATGCGTAACTCTAATCGTATGATAGTACTATTTTGGTGCAGTACATGAAATGCAGAATTTCATTATTTTATGTAGATCAAGAATCTAATTATTTTATTACACAAACGGTTTCATGTGGGGCGTTTTAAATTCCTATGTGAAATGATGAAAGATGGTCACAATGCAAACTCCTTTGATTATTGATGCGATAATATATATATATATTCTGGATGATCTATCAATAATATTAATATGAGCTCATTTTTTTTATTTGGCCAACTATATAATATATATGAGCTCAATGCGACACATAAGGGTGGATATTCCCATTACAAATACCCATATTCCATTAATGGAAAAATAGTCCCCACATATATGTATATGTATGATGTCCATGTGCGCGCGCGTGTATTATGTACTAGAAATGTGTATCTAGAGTCATACACTATAACTTGGCCAAAAAAAAGAGAGTCATACACTATAAATTAAAGTATGGAATATAAATAATGCATGTAATAATGCATGGAAATTCTTCCATTTTCCATCCCCAAAAAATTAATTAAAGCCAGCTTGATATATACAAGAGATAAAGACAAATGTTGTTGATTTAGGGTTGGTGTGGTTTGACCATATTATGTAATTAATTAACATATTTCGTCTGGGATTCAGTGTAGAAAACTTCATAATTAATTAGATCTGTAGTGTTTGAACATTGAGTCATTTTAGTGTGTGTTTGGGAACTCCGTTAGGAGAATGAATTTTACAGATTCCGAGGTATTTTGTGGATTTTGAGATGGTTTTACGGATTTCAAGATGATTTTTATGGATTTCGAGATGGTTTTTACAGATTTCAAGATGGTTTTATCTCGACTTACGTGCACCGTTTTGGCAACGATGTTGCTAAACAAGCACTTAAATGTATAGTACAGTGGGGATCGATTGTTTTAAATGTAAGCCACATGTAGTTGGCTTTAAACGATAAGTTCTTTGCATTATTAAATATGTATAGATATCTGTATATATATATTTGATTGATTGTGTGACTTTGAATGATTTGAATAATGGGATTTTGTCGTACAAGTAAAGAAGAGTTTGAGGTTTGAAATTTGAAGAGAGATATAAATCTGACCCTTGAGTGCGTGTAAAGGATACTTGACTCTTAAGGATGTGGAAAAAAGATTACGTTCAGGGACGAACTAGTTAATCACTAGATAAGCTTAAGGTTTCATACTCAATTAACTAGAGATTATAAAAACCCAGATTAATATTCATATTCCAAATATATATATATATATTAATGCATTGCCGATCTAGTCTTCATTCATTATCGTTTTCACTTTCTTTACCAATTTTTATAATTGATCATTTTCCTTTTTAGATGCACTTTGCTTATTTTGAATGGGATATATATATCTATGTTTGTGTGTAAAAATTATCTTTTTTTTTTTTGTAAACTTTCAATATTAGTAGAAGTATCAGATCAAAAAAATATATAGTAGTAGAAGTAGAACATTTTACTTAACCATACACATTCTTCGGTGTAATCTATTAAACCTGGAATGAGCTGAGTTCCTTTGTGCTACTTATTATGTACTTGTTATCGATTTTATATTATATACATATATATATATATTAATATTGGTGTATTGATTAATTGAAAGTAGAGTAGTTTTTTGAAGCTGACTCAAAATTATCTCTATAGATTAAAACCTGGAATTACATTTTCGTGTGGTCAACATCGTGGCTTGAATGGAAAATAATTACTCTAGGTGTTAAACGACGAACAAGTGTGTGTGTGTGTGTGTTAAATATGTTACATTTATTTCATAAATGTTGCAATTATTTGTATATCCTAAACATTTTTCGAGTGTTTGGTGAGAATCAAGAGGATGACTTTGTAAGAATATTTTATTCATTCATCGATCAAGTTGTAAATTATTCATTAGGGTGATATACGTTAAAATTTACAAAAAAGTTAATATTTAAATTCTTTGTTCTATATATAATTCCATGTTTTTCTCTTTCCATCACTTTTGGGAATAAAATTTTGTATTTTTTGTTTTCCATAAATTTTATACTTTATATTAATTGTAAAATTAATATTGTAATTATATATGCATATTTCCATACGTGCATATGATGATGTGCTTGTGTGGGAACTCATTTCCCCAACGGTGCTCGTAATGAAATCTGTAAAACCACCTCAAAAATCATAACTCCTTTCTCTTGATAGATTTCTCATACACACATGATATTGGTTTCATGTAACTTAAAACTAGGTGACTTAATTTCTTTAGGCTCATAAATAAAAAATTGTTTTGAGCAGGGGAATTTGAAGAGCCATAAAGTACTCTTAAGCCATAACAATTTTAAGTGAAAAGTTTGTTGAATTGAATCTAATTCTTCAAACAATAATTTTATAATTTATTTTTACCTTGAAACTAAATTTCAAAGTACAATACAGCTCACAAAAACAAAACTTTATTTAGTTAATAAGAACTGATCTCATTTGCATATAAAGTTTGTGCATTTAAGTTTGGTTGACTATATATGAGCTTTGTTGATTTGTAATTTACAAAAAAAATATTTACAAACAAAGGATATTTACATTATGAATTATGCTTTAATCTTAGTAAGTTCCTAAAACTCAAATTTATTAAAATTTTTACATTCCAAAATATATAGGAAGGCACAAAAAGGGAAAGAAAGAACATGTGGACATGTGGTGTAGCTAGTTTGTGCATTCTCACTGTTGTGGTTGCAAGGGCATCAGGCTAACCCGGAAGCCAGCCCACTAGTAAAAGAAGCGGGCCTTTTTTAGGGGCTATTAGGTTGTTCGGCTTATAGCATAGAAAGCCCACCTCTATTTGTGTCAAAATAGAAAATTAGTATATCGTCGACAGCAGGGTTCGAACCTGCGCGGGCGAAGCCCAACAGATTTCAAGTCTGTCTCCTTAACCACTCGGACATATCGACCTCGTTGTCCATGAGGAGAAAACACCAAATACAAAACCGTAGACATGTGTGAGAAAATTCATTAGTAACTGAGAATGAACCAAATTCAAAAAATGAGATTTTGAAATTTGAGGGAAAAAGCAAATATAAGAGGGAAAAGGTCAGTAGCTAGTCATTAATGGAGAATTACTATAAGGTCAAAAAATATTTCATTACCTAAAAGTTCAATAACAATTAAAGAGTATCCACTTGTTAGTTCTTATGCAATAAATGATAACATATTTGTATTTGTTGTAACTTTAAGAGAGGAAGGAAAAGATAAGGGAGAAAGATGATGATCAAGAAGAAGATGAAATGCACTGGGGAAGAGGAAGGGATGCAAAGGGAGAGAAGAGTGAGGAGTGAATGGTGATGAACAAAATTGGGAGAAATAGCAAAAGGGAATTAAGAAAGTGGACCGGATTTGTTTGAAGACGAAGCCATGGTATTTATCTGCAGAGAGAGATTTAACCCACTGTACCCAGGAATACCAGAAAGAAAACGAGAGAAGTAATTCAGGAAATATAATGAATCAGTTATTGTATCCCCGTTTATTATGAGAGAGTGGGATTTTATTTAATAACCGTCAGATAGATGTTTTAATTTTAATAATAATTAATTAATGCTAATCCATTTAATATTTAATTGAAATATTCTAACAATCTCCCACTTGGATAGCATTAATTAAAATTATTAAAATTGATAAACCCATTAATCATCTCTCTTTTATTGCGATTATCTCGTATTAGTGATCTGATGGGATAATCACTAATCATCCTGGGTTGTGGGTTGGGGTCCCTGCTCGATAGGCTTGTGAGTGATCCAACCCATCACTGAATACTCACAACTAATAACAAAACCCAATCCATTCTACAGCTTATGATTCACAAATTAATTGCCTAATTAAATTATCAACATAAATTAATCTAATAAATTAATTAATGCTAATCCATTCAATAGAATAGTAAAAAAATTCTTAACAATCTCCCACTTGAATAGCATTAATCAAAATATCAGATTAATTGACAAAACAAGGTTATGCAATTAACTCTGACATGATACACGAATGTGTATATTTATAAACCCATACAAGATTTAGAAATGAAACCACACACCAAGATCACTGAAACCGATAGGGAAACAAGTGATTGCATCATATTCATAAAATTGTTTCAATATCTGAATAGAATGGAGTGCGAAATTGACACATAATATGTCATATTACAAATAAAAGCCCCTTAAGAACTTAAATCAGACTCCCACTAATCCAAGGTC
This sequence comes from Vachellia pachyceras, assembly GCA_025593235.1. Taxonomy (NCBI): domain Eukaryota; kingdom Viridiplantae; phylum Streptophyta; class Magnoliopsida; order Fabales; family Fabaceae; genus Vachellia; species Vachellia pachyceras. The sequence goes on from JANTPZ010146370.1 coordinate 19,288, forward strand.
ACAATCAAAATTTAATTACACCCATATGATTCACATGATCTTTAAAGACTCTTACAGGTAATACTTTGGTCAATGGATCCGCCAACATATGTTCACCAGGAATGTGAATCAAGCGAGTCTAACATTCAGCAATCTTTTCTCTGACAAATAGGAACCTAACATCAAAATGTTTAGTACGACTGGAGTTCCTATGACTTTGAGAAAAGCTAACAGCAGAAGAACTGTCACTATATATGGTTAGAGGTCATGATATATAATCAACTAAACGCATGTCAGATATCAGTTTCCTCAACCATATGGCTTGACGGGTGGCCTCAAAACATGCAACATACTCCGCTTCCATAGATGAGGTAGCTATCACTGATTATTTGCAAATTTTCCATGAGACAGCTCCTCCAGACATCATAAAAATGTAACTAGAGGTAGATTTTCGATCATTCACACATGATGCAAAATCTGAATCACAATAACCCACAATTTCAAGTGGCTTAAATTTTCTAAAAGTAAGCATATGCTACTTTGTACCTTGAAGGTACCTCATGACTTTCTTTGCAGCTCTCCAATGACCAAGACCATAATCACTTAAGTATCTACCAAGAACACCAATAGCAAAAGCAATATCAGGTCGTGTGCATACCTGAGCATACATGAGGCTGCCAACAGCAGAAGCATAAGGAATCTTATTCATTGCAATCCTTGAATTATCATCTTCAAGACAAGATGATCTAGACAATTTCTCACTCTTTTGTACAGGTGCAGCACAAAGTGCACAAGAATGCATGTTAAACTTCTTTAACACCTAATCTGAATAGGTTGCCTGTGATAGTCCAAGAATACCACGATGAATATGTATTCCCAACACAGAGGAGGCTTCACCAAGATCTTTCATGTCAAAGTGGCATGACATAACATGTTTAACCTCATTCAACATAGTAACTGAGTTACTGGCCAATAGTATGTCATCTGCATACAATACAAGATCATAAAATCATTTCCATCAAATTTTTGATAGATACACTAACCAACAACATTCTCCATGAAACCAAGTGAGGCAATTATCTTATCAAACTCTAAATACCACTGTCTTGAGGCTTGTTTAAGCCCATAGATGGATCTATTTAATTTGCACACTAGGTGCTCTTTCCTTGCTTCAACAAATCAATCAAGTTGAGTCATATAAACATCCTTAAGCAAATCATTATTTAAGAATGCTGTTTTGACATACATATGATGAAGTTCCAGATCCAAATGTGCAACAAGAGCCATTACAACTCTGAAGGCTTCTTTAGTAGAAATGGGCAAGAAGGTTTCTGTATAATCAATCCCTTCCTTCTGATTATAGCCTTTAGCTACAAGTCTGGCTTTGTATCTTTCAACTTCACCATTGGCCCCTCTTTTGGTCTTAAAGACCCATTTGCAACCAACAGGTTTACAACCATTAGGTAACTCAGTCAGTTCCCATACTTAATTATGAAACATAGAGGTCGTCTCATCATTCATAGCCTCTATCCACTCAGATGAATGAGAACCAGACATAGCCTCACCATATGTGAATGGATCTGTGCTGTCAACAATATTTGACTCAAATTCCTGCAAATAATCTATGTCGTCATATGATATTGCAGGTCTACTGATCCTCTGTGATTGTCTTAGATTAACTATTGGTTCTTCTATAATAGCAGTAGGAGGTTCTTCAACAGGATCAACCGAATTCTCTACAAGTATGTCATCTCTAATGTCATAATCTATAAGTAGAGATGATACAGATGGCATAGGTAATATGGCATCATCACAATGCAGATTGACTACTCTCGGAACATTACTCCCACTGTCTAAATCATCTTCAAAATAGAAAGCTCTATCAGATTCAATAACTCTAGTAGAGTGATTGGGACAATAAAATATGCATCCTCTGGACCCAGAACAATACCCAATGAAGAATCTACTGACAGTCCTTGAATCAAGCTTCTTAAGTTGAGGATTGTAGGGCCTTACCTCTGCTGTGCAACCCCATATACAGAAATGTCTCATACTAGGTCTTTTATTAGTAAAGAGCTTATATGGAGTCTTTTCAATTGACTTGCTAGGAACTTGATTCAAAATATAAGTTGCTATTTTAAGAGCATCACCCCACAAAAACTCTGGTAAGGAAGAATGACTAATCATGCACCGAACCATATCCATCAATGTATGATTACGCCTTTCAACAACTCCATTTTGTTGTGGAGTGCCAGGCATAATATACTAAGCTTCAATTCCTTGCTCTTATAAGAACATAGCAAATGGACCAAGATTTTTGCCTGTTTCAGTATACCTTCTATAATATTCTCCACCTCTATCTGATCTTATACATTTAATCACCTTCCCATACTTCAACTCAACAGCAGCCTGAATGCCTTGAAGGCATCCAACGAGTCAGATTTATCATGTAGCAAATCAATCCATCCAAATTTGGAGTAATCATCTATGAATGTTATAAAGTATTTGTAATTACCCATAGCAGCAGGAGTAATAGGTTCACTAATATCTGTGTAGATCAATTCCAAAATAGCTTTAGATCTACTTGCCCCTTTCTTTCTAACTTTAGCAGGAAGTTCTCGCTTAATGCAATCAACACAAGACTCAAAATCAGTAAAGTCTAAATCATGCAATATCCCCCGTTTGACCATTCTTTCTAATCTCTCTTTGGAGATATGACCCAAACGTCGGTGCCACAACATGATGGGTTTTCAACAATTATTCGACGTTTGCATCCAACAGCGTTGGGATAGAATCAGAACAAACATGTGCATTCAAGTAATATAGACCATTCATCAAATTTGCTGTTCTAATAGTGATTGAATTAAATAAAATATCAATTTTACCATTTCCTTGCCAAAAGGAGTATCCATTTTTATCTAATACTGAACTAGAAATCAAGTTCCTCCTAGAAGAAGGTACATAAACAACATCAAATAAAGTCAAATGACATCCAGAAATCAGGTTCAAAACTAAAGTTCCTATGCAATCCACCGTAGCTGAACTTCCTTCCACTCCCAGTATGGTTCTTTCCCTCTTACTTGGGCTCCTCCTGTTTCTGAGCCCCTGCAAGGAATTGGTTACGTGAACTGTTGCTCCAGAATCCAACCACCAAGTATCCATAGAAAGTTTCAAAATTATTGGATTCAAAACAAACTAAAGCTAAAGGGGCAGTAGCAGGAGATATACCTTCTCTTTCACATTTGTATTTCAGTTTGAAGCAGTCAAATATTTTGTGTCCAGGCTTCTTACAATAATGGCACTCTCCTTTAAAAGCTTTGTTCTTATCATTCTTGATTTTCTTATTGTTTTTCTTGGGACAAAAAAACTTCTTACCATCAGTTTTACCTTCATGTTTCTCACTTCCAATCTTTCTAGATGAACCCTGAGATATATAGTTCACTGATTGATGATGTGAACTCACTTTCTTTATCGATTCCTCCTCCTGGGTTACTATTGAAATCATCTCATCAACTGACCATTCTGCTTGCCGCGAATTGTAGGTAGTTCTGAGAACACCATACTCTGCCGGCAAAGACTATAGAACCCGGTAGACAAGGTAGCTCTCACCCAAGTCCACATTTAGAGATTTCAGCTTATTGTAATAGTTCACCAATTTCATCATGTGTTCACATACCCCAGACACTCCATCATAACGAGTGTTGTCCAGTAAAGACAGATAATAAGCCTTCTGTGTCTTATTGAATTTCTTAAACTTCTAACTTACGGCTTTGAGGTATTCAATAGCAGTGTCCTTCTCAGGAATGCTCTGTCTAATGGTTTTCTCAATTGTTTACTTCATGACAGTTAGACAGATTCTATTGGATTCATGCCATAGCTTGTGATAAGCTTTGTCAGCAGCACTAGAGCTAGCAGTATGGTCTACAGGCTTTGGTTCTCTCATGGCCAAATCCTTTTTAGTGATAATCAAGTACATGTAAGGGACTCATGCCAGTCATCAAAATTAGTTCCATTCAGAGTTTTCACCACAGACAGTTGCTAGATCACAGAAGCTGATACAATAAAATCAGGAAACATAATTATATAACAAGGTTTCCTTCACAAAATTCAGCTTATGCAACTGTAATCATATCCAAAGAAAACTCATGCGTACCACAAATATGACCATAAAGAGAAATAACACAAAATGCATTCACAGCTTCTATATCGACAGGATATAATAAACTATGAAGGCATCATTCAATTGGTTGCTGCTAACTAATCTCAGTTATATTTAAATCACAAAATTATATTAACAAAGCCACACCGATAGGGTATGTACTTTATCAATACAATCAACATTTTCTCTCCCTTATGGGCTTTCCATGAGATTCACAATCATTCATTATTATGATAGTCAAATAAATTTTAATATGGGAAATTACACAACATAAATACATTATGCATGTTTCACAGACAACTAACACCTTTATGATTGAGCCCACGATGGGTGAGCATACAATCAGAAGATGTATATAATCTAAAAGGAAATATATAGTATAATTCCACATTATCATTTATTTGAGAAGATGTCTAAAATTTGGAATTTAAAGGTAACATAAATACAAATAAATTTATTTATGTTGTAAATTAAAGCTAAATAGAGAAAGAGAAGAGAATAGAAACTTTGAGAGAATGAGAGAATTTGAGAGGAATTCTATTCACTTTTGGATATGTGTTGTATGCCATATACAAAGCCCTATTTATAGGCCTTTAAGAGTGACCTCTAAGAGCCATAAGCAATAAATAATACAATCAAGATGGATGGATATACATTGTGACTCTTTGTACATACATTGTGTACATACATTGTGATACTTTGTACATTGAATACCTCTTTAGTTTCTCAACAACAATTCATGTATAGTATTATTGCTTAGGGAACCAAGAGTCTATGGACATCCACCTTTATAATGTATTTATAACACTCCCCCTTGGATGTCCATGATGAATGTGCCTCATTAAAAACTTTAACTAGGAAAACCCTGTGGGACAAAACCCAGTTAAAGAAAAGAGTACATCATTCACTGATACACTTTCAAGTGCTGTCTCATTAAAAACCTTTCTAGGAAAACCCAGTGGGACAAAACCTAGATAAGGAAAAAAGAGTACAGCGTGTATCGACTCCCCCTTATGATGACATCACT
>JANTPZ010146371.1:0-13362 GCA_025593235.1 Vachellia pachyceras
ATTTTCTCATATATTTTGATTTTATAAAAACCCCAAATATTTACAAAAATCCTCAAATATCTTAATTTCCCTTAAATCTCTAAATATTGGAAAATTATAATTTTACTAAAATTCCAAATTCTATTTTTAAACTTTAATAACAAAACTAAATCATTAGAAATTCACCATTACCTCCATAAACCTCAATTAAAATATCTGTTCCTTCATAAACTCTCTATCATCTTCAATAATCTCAAATAAAATCTAACTCAACTTTTGATAACTCAAAATACTCTATATATTAAAAACTTTATATAAAATAAATTTCTAAAATACCTCATATATCAAATAAATAAATCTAACCACAAAGAATATGGTTATAAAAATATATCCATCATTATATAGTCTTTTATAAATAAAACTCCAACTATGTAAAAATTTAAATACCAAAATATTCTCTAATCAATATAACATTTCTACCGTTAGATAGAGAAAAATATTTAGAAAAACTTTTGTGAAGGAACTATATTGAAAATAAGTCATTTTACTTATCTAAATAATCCCGAGAGCATAACCTTCTAACTAGAACACTCTCTTTAAACTCGTTTTCCCTTCTCTTTCCCTCTTTTCCCCTCTTCTCTCTCCCCTCTCTCTCCTGGCGTGCTTGTGTGTGCGCGTGTGAATTTTGAAGGGGTGGAGAGGTATATATAATACCTCCCCCACAGCCATTCCTGCTCATACATGTCCTGCCTCTATTTTTGAGATAATGCTTCACAGAGCCGGTGGAAGGAGATAATTATATAGAAAGGGGAAAATTACAGCAAAGGCCCTAAGTCTTCAGGAAATTACAATACGACCCCTTTTTTTGAATTTGAAAAAAATCAGGATATTACATTCACTATCTCAATCAGTGGTAAAGTTTTAATTTTTTTATCTATTTAATTTTATACTTCATTTATGTATCGTCTAAAGCAGTTAAGAGTCTCAGACTTATGTGAAATTAAATAAACATGACCATATCATAAATAATAATCAACAAAGGTAATAAAATTGAAGCTCCGTGTCTTGCTTTCACACTCATAGGACCGCATGTATCTGAATGGATTAATTGCAATGGTTTTTTTGGCTCTAGTTCCCTTGCCAAATGGTTTTCTAGTTGCTTTACCAACGAGACATATCTCGTACAAAGACTTATCTGCTGGAAATTGTTCCTAGAATCAATCATTGCACTTTGAGTATTTTATTTAATGAATTGTTCATTTATCATTATCATAATTTTTGCTTGTTTTGTTATGATAAATTACCCTTGGATAATTCCTAATGATTCTCCTAAATGTCCATAACCAATCATCTGCATGGGATAAAAGATTAAATAAGGCCATTATGACTTTTAAATGTATGGAGATATTATTCAAGGTCATAGGAACTTGTAAGAGTACAGGGTGCTAGACTGACATGCTATGAGACATCTTCATGGATTCATGTTATAAGCTTGTCTTTCAAATGATTACGTCATTGTGCCATTTGACTTGAGATCTTCATGGATTTCTACATGAGTCGCTTAGATTTGACTTAGTTAAAAGTCACTTTTGACCGAGTGATGATACAAGTTATGTTCATGCTTAGTGGATTCCATGTAGAGGAATGTGCATGGTCAAGATAGGATTTATTCCTCATATTAGTATAGAGATATTGCTGGGCCCTCTCGATGAGTGAGTTTGAGAAATGTATGACCATACTATGATGGAAAGGTAGTTCCATCTCTTTAGTCAGACCACTCAAAAATAGAGAAAGCAATTGTCAGGAATATGAGGATGACAATTTTCATGCCTCACCCTTGACTGAAATATCATGACAAAAGGGAAGTGGTGTAGTTGTATGATATGTTGTATCGAATTACATATCCTCATGTGAATTGGGTAGTCACAATGTCTTACTAGAGGTTGCTTACAACTTGTGGGCTAATATAGTAATTGGCACACAACCAATTTAATATGGGCCTACAGGGTTGCATACAAAATGGCCCAACACGAGCTGGAATGTCCAAATTTATTGAATTAAGATTCAATGAATATTCTTGCGAGGATATATATATATATATATATAAATATATGTATATATATTAAAATTTGATTGTATTTATCATATATATTTTTCATGTGTATATATTACATATATTGATATTTATATATATTATATGTGATAAAGATATAATATTTAGGATTTCTTTTAAAAGAAAGATCTTGAATTTAATTTATAAAAGTAAATTAAATCTTGGATTCATTTTGTATGGTCAAATGTTGGGAGTATGAAGTGCATAATGTATGGTCAATGTCTTCCCACCATGCAAAGGTAACTTGCAAATACTAATACCTTTGACCTCGATCTTTGCAATTGTTTCCCACATAAAGCCGCTTTCTTTGATACGGCAATCAATGGTATTCTACATAGGACTCTAATTCCCTTGCTACATGGTCTGTTGCTCTTGAGTCTAAAATCCAAGAAGAACAAACAGATTCAATTAGAAAAGTAGTGCTTAAAACATACAAAAATGTTAATTCACATTTTCACCAAAAAAATGTTAATTCACATAATTCATTAATAAATTTACATGGTCATTTCGCTCGGTACAATCTCGTGCAAAATGTCCCATCTTCTGGTAAGCATAACACTTGACCTTATTTAGGTCAATCTTCATGTCGTTCTTTTTGCCTTTCTTCTTGAATTGTTTCTTGCCCTTTTTGAACTTTAGGTTGTCATTCATTTCCTTTTTATAAAATTTCTTACCCTTTTTGTAATTAAGCTTTGCATTGGAAAGACTAGCACCTTCAATCAAGAAGGCTTGTCCAGATGACTTATATGCCTCTAGATGTTCATCTTCAAGCTCCAAGTGTGCATCAATGAGAGTAACAATGCTATCTTGCGGGTGAGATTCACTTTCATATGTTCCTAAAAGGGAAATGATCTTATCACAGCCTAGACTTGCTGTTCATAATACAAAGTATTCCAGCCTTTTTCAGTTCTCTAATCATGTTAACCATACATCTCAAGTATTGTTTCATGGGTGTGTTAGGCCTGAGCTTATAGACATTAAACTTAATGGTTAACCTTCTTAGCTTAGTGGTGGATGTGCCACCGTACCTTTCCTTCAACGCAACCCATATGGCATGAGCATTCTTTCCTTCAACACCACCCATACTCACACATTAGATCATTTGTCATAGTGCTTAGCAGTGTCATCATTGCAATTTTGTTCTTCCTCTAGGTCTGATAGGCCTCATCATCCCTCATATGCTGGGACGTATTCCCAGCTTCAAGTTCCAGTAAGATGATTAGAGGCTTCATAGCTTCATGTTCCTCTAATATGAACTGCACCTTTCGTTGCCAAATATCTCAATTATCGCCATTCAGTTTTTCACATTTGTTCAGCTCAGCCATTATGTTTTTGGTAATCATTCTAATTTCTGTGATAAATTTGTGCCACATTAAATTTTGTCCTCTACATAAGATCCGAACAAAGAACATATTAGATATAATATAGCTTCTCATAGTATGCAATATCATATACTTATACTATCCTTGGTCAGAAATTAATGATATTACTATTTTCACGATGAAGAGTAAACGTTTGTATCTCTCATCATATAAATACCAGCAACATCACTATATCTTTCCAAGAATTTTATAAGTATTTTTTTTTCAAATTCAATCACTTTGCTCTTACAATTCTCATTTCTAAAATCTCAAACTTGTCTAAAAAAATATATATGGCATTTAATACATAAATACTATTTCACTATTTGTACAAGATGTCAATACATATACATGTTCACCAAATACAAAAGAAAACCAAATATATTGATTAAACATTGGAACAATAAGTTATTATGGTTTTCCTTAATTTTCTAAGTTTAGGTGCTTTCAGTATAAATCATGTTGCCATGTCTAATGCCCATACCCAAAGGGTTGCTAATTTGTATTTTCCTTTTCTTAAAGCCATGACCGCTTTTCTATATTCCAGCATCATGTTGGCGTAGAATTCCACACTTTCCACATTGCTGACACATTCAGCATATTTTGCAATCACACCATTTATTGGCTTTACATTGGTTAATATGATTGCATCATGCCAATCTATGGCTTTAGCTAAATTGGAAGTCAAAGATTGGTTTGTTTCTTCATCCACTTTTTTGAATTATCAGCATTAGAAGTTTTATACTTAGGTCCAGAGTCAGTGTAGACCATTTGAGATCTCTCTTGAGCTTCCACAGTATTTTTCTCGAGATTTTCTCCCAGTAATTCTTTAGGATCCTCTTCCTCATCCTCAAAGAAGATTACGTGCACGACTCTTTTGCTCTCTCGCAATAATTACACGCTTTAACGGAAACAAAAAACTCTTTGGCAAAAGAGAGAAGTAGGACCCCTTGCAAACAACCCCCTGATCGGCCCATGGCTAGAGGAAGGTGGTAGAAGGGACAAGTTTATTAAGAGAACAAGGAAACCTTGAATCTGAGACTGAGAAGGGTGAACATAGTAAAGGAATCAGAGGGAAAATGCAGTATTTAGGCGGAAGCTTCACATGATATGTGTCCCTTTAGGATAGAGAGGAAGAATGGATGTTGGAGGATGACTTTGGTGACCAAACAGAAAATGTAGAGTAACTGACGTATAGAGAGGCTCTAAAACCAAAGACGAACAGAGAAAGGGAGAGAGAGAGAGAGGAAACAAGATACGGAAGAAGTTTGGGATGGAAGCCTTCTGTTCAGGGATGAGGCAGTACTGTTAAAAGGCATTTCCCTTACTAAGAGTGATAAGGGGCCAACCCTTAGTTTCTCAAAAGAAGAAAAATAGAGGTTAGAGCGTTACTGGAAGAACGCTTTAATTGTGAAGCTGTTGGGTGGAACCATGGGGTTCATGCAGATGAGGAAAAAAGCTCAAATGTTATGGGGCAAGTCAGGTAAAGTGGAGTTGAACATAATAGGAAATGGGTACATGCTAGCATCTTTCTCTAGCATGGACGATTACTCATTTGCTCTGGAGGGAAGGCCATGGCTGATTCAAAACCACTACCTCACTGTCCAAATGTGGAAAAGAAACTTTGATCCTTGGAAGGAGAGTTTGAGCAGAGTAGCAGTGTGGGTTAGACTACCCAGGCTTCTAGTTGATTATTATGATAAAAAGTTTTTCTATGCTTTAAGAAACTAGATTGGTAGATCGATAAAAGTTGATGAGATGACGTTAACTAAAGCTAGAACGATGTATTCTAGAATGTGTGAGGAAGTTGACCTAAATGCTCCATTACTTCAAGCGTACTCGGTGGACGGGAATCATTTGAAAGTGGAGTATGAAGGTTTGAATATGATTTGTTTTATATGTGGAAAATTTGGTCATAATGTAGAACAATGCCCAAAAAAAAGAACTGATCACGCAAAGAATCCAGAGGGCGATAGGCAGAGTCAGAAAGAGGTCATTGGAAAAGTGGAAAACCAGCAACGACAGTTGGAAAATGAAATCAGCAACTTCTATGGGGAGTGGATGATTGTGCAGGATAATAGGAGGGGAAGGAGGCCTGTGCAAAAAAGTCATAGTACTGGAGAGGGAGTCAGAAAAGAGGCGGGTAGTAGTGGATGGATAGAAAATAGATCGAGGTTTGCAGTTCTTGGGGAGGATGCAGAAACTGATCGCGATGACATGATAAGAGATATAACTAGGCAACCTATGAAAGATATTTATAATGAGACGAGAAGTGAGGAAAGAAGCAAAAAAAGAAAAAAGAAAAAAAGAAAAAGGAAGCGGGAAGGGGACAGATGAGGTGTCAGAATGAGGTAGGTCAAGATTGACCAGGAGAGAGGAAATTACTGCGGGAAAGTCAAAGGGTCAAAGGAAGTAGCAAGTGATGGAAACATAGAGACTGCGGATTGCGTGAAAGAGAATAGAAAAGTAAAGATGCAAGAAAAAGGTTATGTTGGCTATGGGAAAGAACGAGATAGGAGTCCAATGGGCCAGGAGAAGGCCTAAGTGATAGGGTTGGAGCGACGATTCGGGAAGGAATATGGGCTGAAATTAATTAAAAGAAACATGGGCCAGGAAGGGGAAAATTAACGAGACCCTTTCTATGATAGTGACACTGGACTAGCAGATATCAATATATTGAGTTTGTAGGACAGGGGGAGGGAAGTAATGGATGTGGACAAAGCAAAGCCCCCGGTCCCAGCAACTTCAATGGAGATTCTAGGCATGAATGCTGAAAGACATGAAGACGGGAAAGAAGACTTATGCCAAGAAAGAAAAGATAGTACATCGGAGGAGGATTCTCTTGTGGAAAGTTGTAAGTGACACTCATGTCACCTATTCTCCCTTTAATTATGTTTATTATGACGATTTTAGTCTGGAATGTGAAGGGGGCAGCTGGAAGAGCTATTGGACTTGCCTTGAAAGAAATTTATAATCTCTGGAAACTAAAAATAGTGGTTTTAGTGGAAACTAGATGTAGTGGAGAGAAGGCGGCACTGAAGATTAAGAACCTTGGGTTTAATCATAAGCTTGTGGCTGAGGCCCAAGGGATGTCTGGGGGGATTTGGATGATGTGGAAGGATGATGATATATTGGTTTAACCCTTGATTATGCATAAACAATTCATTCATTGTGTTGTGCATGGAATAAGGAGAAAAGATTGGTGTTTCACGACAATTTATGCTAGTCCTAGGGAAGTAGAAATGAAGGAACTATGGGAACATTTGGCAAACATATCAGATAAGATGACTCTACCTTAGCTCCTAGTAGGGGATTTCAACGATATAAAGAGCCAACATGAACAGAGAGGGGGAGTAGGCTCAAAGGAGAAAAAATGTGGAAAATTCTGTGAAAATATTGAAAGATGCAAGCTAATGGATCTGGGTTCTGAAGGCCCTAGATTTACATGGAGAGGCCCCTTAGTAGGCTACGCGAGCAGAATGTATAAAAAGTTGGATAGAGCTCTCTGTAACTCAGATTGAAGGGTTCTATTTGCTGATGCCATTGTTAAGGTGGGAACAAGATTAAAATCTGACCATCATCCTATATACATTCACATGGAGAGCAAGAGAAAAAACTGGAAAAATAGACCTTTTAGATTTGAAGCCATATGGATGAAGCATGAGGTATTCAGAGAGCTGATTAGAAGAAGCTGGAGAGAAGACACACCTATAAGAGATGAATTACACTTACTTGCATCCAAGTTGAGTAAGTGGAATTTTCATACTTTTGGTCATCTCAAAGAGAAGAAAAAGTAATTAATGAGAAGAATCAGAGAGACACAAAAGAGGGACCAGGAATTCCCTAATTCTCATTGGGAGGAAGTGGAGAAGACCATGAGGAAGGAATTAGAAGATATTCTAGATAAGGAAGAGATTTTTTGGTTCCAGAAAGCCAGAACTCGGTGGCTACAAGATGGAGATCGTAATACCAAATACTATCACGCGAAGACTACTATTAGAAGAAGGAGAAACAGGGTCTCTATCCTGAAGAATGATAGGAATCAGTTGGTAAAGGACGAAAATGAAGTGGAGAAGCTAGTCTATGAATTTTTCTACAAGTTGTTTAAAGAAGAAATGGAGACTAGGTCATGGCATGAAACAAATTACTCTTGGCCGTGTATAGAGGCAGAGGAATGGAGCTGTTTATCAGGACCTATCACCAATAAGGAAATAAAGGAGATAATGTTTGATATTGGAGGTATGAAAGCACCAGGAGAGGATGGGTTTCAGGCGATATTCTTTCAAAAATGCTGGGATATGGTGGGAAATTCTGTCTGTCAAGCAATTAAGGATATGTGGTAAGATATGGATAAGGTAAGGGCGATAAATAGAACTCTTATCTCCCTTATGCCAAAAGTTGATTGTCTGAAAAAAAAAATGAATCAGTTTCGGCCAATTTTGCTATGTAATGTGGTGTACAAGTGTTTCTCAAAGCTAATTGTTAGAAGAATGAAGAGAATTATGCCTAAATTGGTTTCTCCTTTCCAAGTAAGTTTTGTACCTGGGCGTCATATCCATGATATTATTATTATTATTGTGGAGGAGATGCTTCACTTTATGAGAAGAAAGAAAGGAAAAAAAAGGTTTTGTGGCTATAAAAGTAGATCTGGAAAAAGCTTATGATAGAGTGAATTGAAGATTTTTGGAGAAAGTTCTGGTTGAACTAAAGTGTCCTCAGGAAATGATCAGAAGAGTTATGGTGTGCATAGACTATGAAGAAACTAGCATTTTATGGAATGGAAAAAAGCTTCAAGGGTTCAAACCGACTCGAGGTCTTAGACAAGGGGATCCACTTTCTCCGTATCTCTTTGTTCTTGGCATGGAAAAACTCACACATATGATCCTAGATAGAGTGAGAGGGAAACGGTGGAAAGGAATGAGAGCAGGTCAAAAGGGTCCTATCATATCGCACATGATGTTCGCCGATGATCTAGTCCTATTTTTAGAAGCTAACATTGATCAAATAGATGTTATTTTGAATTGTTTGCAAGAATTCGAAGAGATGTCAGGTCTATGTGTGAGTCAAGAGAAGACAAGCATTCTCTTTTCACCTAACGTGGATATGATACTGAAGAGGGAGATCTGCATAAGAAGTAATTTCAACGAAATAAAAGAGATGGGCAGATACCTAGGTGCCAATATCAAGTTCCCTAAGAGGAGGAAAGATAAATATAGAGTAATTGTGGAAAGAGTTCAAAAGAGACTCCAGGGGTGGAAAGCATCTAGTCTTTCTATGGCGGGGAGAGTCACTCTTGTTAAATCAGCAATTAGCTCCATGTCTTTATATCCCATGCAGCACGATAGATTGCCTCAAGGAGTGATAGATATGATAGACAAAGAATGTCGGAAATTCATTTGGGGAGAGGAAGGAGACAAGCGTAAATGGCATGTGATAGCCTGGGAAAGACTTTGTATGACTAAGGAGGAAGGGGGTTTGGGAATCATGAACTTGAAAGGTATGAATGAAGCTTTTTTGTATAAGATACTGTGGCGTTTTCAGTCCAATCCAAATGACTTATGGCTGACAGAAAAATTAATTGTAAAAGAGAAGGATTCAAGACTGTGGAAGGAAATAGCTAAGGTGTGGGATGGATTTAGTAATAATGTGGAATACAGAAGGGAAGGGGGAAACAGCTAGTCTGGAAATGGACAAAGAGCCAGCAGTGAGGAAGATGAAGATAGTAGACTGAAATGGAACTTGACTAAGGATGGAAGTTTCAATACAAATTCAGCATATCAACATATTTAAAGAAGCCAAAGAGGTCAGCAAGCATCTGAGTGGAAGTGCATCTGAAAACTGTGGGTGCCGGAGCGAGTTAAGATTTTTGTCTGGATGATAATGTATAGAAGGCTGATGACTAAAGAAACAACAAGGAGCTGGGATGGAGGTGACGGAGCCTGCCCAATATGCAAACTGCAAATAGAAAATCAACTACATGCAATTAGAGATTGTCCTTATGCTGCTCTGCTTTGGGAAAGAGTCGTTCCAGAACATAAGAAAAGTGAGTTTTTTGGCACAACATGGTCTCACTGGATCAGGAAAAATATTAGCGATAAATCAGACTAGATAGAAGGAGGAAAATGGCCAGAACTTTTTGCTGTTATATGCTGGCTGATATGGAAGTGGAGAAATAGACAGATTCACAATGAGAACTTTGTGGTGCCACCAGAGGGGATCCAGATGGCAAGACAGATTGTGGAAAATTGTGGAAAAAGGAAGGAGAATGACTTTCTCTATGAACATAGAGAGGCATGCATTATGATTAAATAGGAACTGCCACCTCCTAATTGGTGTAAAATCAACACTGATGGTTGGAGCATGTATGACGGTAATGGGGGGTGTGGAGGTGTGATAAGAGGGGATTGTGGAGAGTGGATTAGATGTTTCACAGTTAAATTAAAAGGGAAAGATGCGATTGAAGCAGAGTTAATGGGATTAATAGAAGGATTGGAACTATGTTGGAATATGAGATTTACTCAAGTAATCGTAGAGATTGATGCGAAGCAGATTGTGCAAGCAACATAAAAGAATCAAAAGCTAGCAGGATATACTCATTTGCATAGAAAGCTTACGAATTTACTGTCAAGAAGATGGGAGGTCAAGATACAACATATCTATAGAGAAGGGAATCACTGTGCTGATATTCTGGCGTCGATGAGCGGAAGACAGGGGAGCCAGAAAACGCTGTGGGAAGCTCCTCTGGAAGACGTTTTGCAGGTCCTGGAAGAAGTCAGATTAGGGAAACTATTTGTTAGGAAAGTGATATTGTAATTGGGCCATTTTGTTTTTTTCAGTCACAAAAAAACAGAAGATTACGTGCCTGTTTGGGAGAGTGTTTAAGCCCTCCAAATATATATTCAACAGCGTTTTTCTGGAAATCGAGATAACCTCGTTCATATATTTACCTTGTAAACCGTAAAAGCACTTCTCCACCGCTTTTCTAAATGGACACTACTTTTCAGGATCCTTTTTTGGATCAACTTCAGGTATATCTACTCGAATATGATCATCCAAATACTCTAAACTTACATATTCGTACTCATATGTTTCAGTGCTCTTAGAAGAATTTGTCATCATTGTTACCTAAGTAAAAATAAATAATTTAAATTACTATTTAATTATGTAAAAGGATTCAAAGTATACTGAAAACCTCATTAAACAGATATGCATTCCCATTGAAATTAGGCAAATAATATATAAAACTCAAGATCTCGAATTTAGGGAATTTTAGAGAGAAACTGTAGCTCATTTAGATATCCCACACACCTACACGTTCCCCAGGAAGAAAAAATCCTATAAAATTGAAAATTCTAACATTGCCCACTCTCTACGAGCATACGCTGCAACAAAGGTTGCGTGTGGTGACGCGTGCCTGATAATTAACCGCCACGCACCAAGAGCTCCATGTCGGACCTTAGAGATTTGGTTGTTTGCGCCATGTGGCTCAATTTTTTTAATTATTTCCTTTTTTTAATTGGATTCGGGTTGGGCTCACCTGATCCAACCATTTTTTTTGTTGAAATGTTTTGGGTCATCGAGCCCAACTTCTGAGAGATTTTTTATTTGTTGTAAACTTGGGTTGAGCTGACCTCCATCCATAATCTTTACTAATTTTTTTAATGTTTGGGCCACTCAAGCTCACCATCTAAAAGTTTTTTTAAATAATTGAAACAACACCATTTTGGAGGTTGAAGAGTCATCTTCAACCTCCAGTTGGATCGAACTAGACTCGAATGGAGCAGTGGGTTGGGTCCGACGGACCAGAAACTTCTTTTCTCCATTTCTCTCCTGCTCAACATCCGTTTTTAGTGTTCTTGGTTTCATTTTTGTTGTTTGTTTAGTTCTACACAATGGGATAAATTTCTAAGCCTAAATATCAGTTTTTCAAACAACCCTTTTTTGAATCATGAAAATGTTGCTTCGAAATTCACTATGAACCATGCTTTCTTTGTCAAAATCTTTTTATGGAAGACTTTTGAGGACAAAAATACACTCTCAAGCATATATACATTTTATTACGAAGCATATATAACAGATAGAAGAAATCTACGTTACACAGTATATTTCTTAATATGTGTTGCACATAGTAACCCAAAGCATATACACAATTCACATGTTAAATAAATAGCCATAGGAATGTTTTAGAGGGCTTAGATACCACTGAAGGTTTTAGAGCATACCTGGAGATTCGGTCTGGTTGCTCTCGTTACCCACACAAACCAAATCATAGAGAAGGGCTCGGTTATACTACACAACAATAACACATAGAGACTAGAGAAAGTGTCTAGAAAAGGAAGGAAAATGTTTTGTTATATGTATAAAAAGACCTTATTTTCTATCGCTCATTTTCTATTTATAGAGAATACAAAAATGAGTAGTTTTTTCCCAATTCAAAAAACCATGCTCCACTGAAATAGGAATACATGTTCCCTCCTCTACATTTAAATTTTAATCTTTCGGGAATATTGCCCATCTCAACCCCATACATTTATTTATTGTATTTTCTCCCCAAATTAATGGATTAGACCAATCCATCAAGGGTGGACTAGCCCATTTCCAACAATAATTGATTTCAATTGCTATTAAATTATATTGCCTCTATAAGAATTGAATAAGTTATCACAACTAGATTATATCCAAGTTATCATTTGTAAACTGCTCAGATGTACTTTATAAGAAAAAATTATTTTTATTTATGTGAGAGAGTGTGAGTGTGACATTACTAGAAATTGTATGATTCTATAAACCTCTGTTTAAATTTGACCTTTGATCAATAATTTAAAATGAAAAAAGACACAACAATAGCTTGAAAATATGTAAATTCCAATTTAGAATATAAAATGAATTAATCATTCACCAGTAGAAAAAATATTTTTTAGACCGCACAAAAAGATATTTTTAGACCACACAAAAAATGATACCACCAGTCTAAATGATTTAAAATCCACTTCCTTATTTACAAAAATGTCATCAATCGTATTTTTAGAATGTTCCCTCTTAATGCAATCTAAAAAAGAGTGTCTAGATTAACATTTTTCTACTGGTGATTGTGAAGTATGTAAGAACCGATCTAAGATTAAGTTTTGTATGAAATTACTTAAATAGTTTTAATTTGAAATATGAAAAAGAAAAAATGAAATGAAAATAACAATTTGATAAGTAAAAATTTTTAATTTATCAAATGATAACAACCATTAGCAAGATGACAACTAATTCCACAAAATTTTCCTGCTAAACATGAATGAAAACAACATTAAACAAATAAAACTTTAACTTAATCAAATGGTTGTAATTTCACTTAGAACGATTAAATCATTTCACCAAATTAAAAAACTTAATTTCAAAATAATCCCTTAAACCTCACAATAATTAAGCCATTTCTGTTGGCCAAAGAGTGTCATCAATTGTCCCATGGCAGAGGCCCAGTTGAGGGGCCAAGTCATAGTCGAACTATGGCGCTTGGGCGTCTGCTCTACTGAGGATTAAGGAAATAGAGTTGCGCCCTGACTAACAGCTATAGCTTTTGGCCTAGTGGTAAGCGCTTGATCCTAACATTTGGTATCAGAGCCAAGGTCATGGGTTCGATTCCCAGCAGGACAATTGCTGAGGGGGAGATTGTTAGTCAAGGAGTGGCATCAATTGTCCCATGGCGGAGGTCCAGTTGAGGGGCCAAGTCATAGTCGAACCATGTCGCTTGGGTGTCTGCTCTACTGAGGATTAAGAAAATAGAGTTCGTCCTGACTAACAGCTATAGCTTTTGGCCTAGTGGTAAGTGCTTGATCCTAACAATTTCATGCCACCATTTTAAAATTTTCATATTTCACTGACTTTTCTTAATTATCGTTAAGGACACTAGATGAGTATGCA
>JANTPZ010146371.1:13382-38616 GCA_025593235.1 Vachellia pachyceras
AAAAAATGAAATGAAAATAACAATTTGATAAGTAAAAATTTTTAATTTATCAAATGATAACAACCATTAGCAAGATGACAACTAATTCCACAAAATTTTCCTGCTAAACATGAATGAAAACAACATTAAACAAATAAAACTTTAACTTAATCAAATGGTTGTAATTTCACTTAGAACGATTAAATCATTTCACCAAATTAAAAAACTTAATTTCAAAATAATCCCTTAAACCTCACAATAATTAAGCCATTTCTGTTGGCCAAAGAGTGTCATCAATTGTCCCATGGCAGAGGCCTTGACTAACAGCTATAGCTTTTGGCCTAGTAGGTCATGGGTTCGATTCCCAGCAGGACAATTGCTGAGGGGGAGATTGTTAGTCAAGGAGTGGCATCAATTGTCCCATGGCGGAGGTCCAGTTGAGGGGCCAAGTCATAGTCGAACCATGTCGCTTGGGCGTCTGCTCTACTGAGGATTAAGGAAATAGAGTTCGTCCTGACTAACAGCTATAGCTTTTGGCCTAGTTATAAGTGCTTGATCCTAACAATTTCATGCCACCATTTTAAAATTTTCATATTTCACTGACTTTTCTTAATTATCGTTAAGGACACTAGATGAGTATGCACTTTAAATTCAAACGTCTAAGCAACAAGTTATATGGGTCCATGACTCTTGAATATATAATATAATTTGGTAGCTTTAGTATTAATTTCATATTTTATTTTGAACCAGTGATGATGATTCTTTATAAGTTGGAACAAAAATTGGAGCAAGAAACAAACGCATAATTCCATAACAAACTCATAGGAAAACTAAAAAAAAAATGAAACAAACCCATGTTAACTATTTACAATTGGTACTTGGATAAGCCACCTCGTACCAACACTACTAATTATTAATTAATTTTTCAGAATGGAGATAACTATTGAACCAACAAACCACTTTCCTAAAATTTTCAAATCCTTTGTCTTAAGGCAACATTGTTACTTGTTGTGTTGCTTTTAAAATCTTTCCATTTCTCTTCCATTCACTGCACTTGCCCCTTTCTTCCTCCAATTTCCAACTTAATTAATTAATTATATATATAGCCTCCATACCTGCAATTTTAAATGCGTCCATCCAAATCCAAGACCAACATTATACGATGTTTTCAAATAATTATATGTCAGTATTTATATCTCTTAAGTTGCAGTTAAATCCGTTGTGATCATGTATAAAAATATTAAATATAGTTCATGGCTTATCCGCATATAATTTAAAGTCTGAAAGATTTATATGCATAAAAAAAAATAAAATTTAGTTTTTTTGGATAAAAATAAAATTTAGTTTAAACAAGTATATAATTAATTAATGGTTGAAAGTTATTCGCATATATAGTCTTGAATGCGTAAGAAAGTTTATTATTAAGTTTTAAAGATCAAAACAATTATTCATATATGTGGTCCAAGATTCTATGGAATTTTATTTAATTAAGTTGGAAAAAAAATATCATGGACATAATCGATGCTTAGAGTATTGTTTTTTTATAATTGCATTAATTATATTTTTTTTCTGCGCACTTATACCAAACCCTACGCGCATGCATTTGAAATCTCGTATAATCAGCTCGACAGTCTTATGAGACAAGTAAGAATTAATTAACAAAATTTGAAAGCATTATCCTTTATGTTTTTAAATCATAATAAATAAATAAATTATTGGTAAATCTAAAAAGCAGGGTGTCATGTTAAATACAAAAGTCCCAATTTTATTGGCAGTTAAGGATTGAATTAATTATTATTGTGAAACGAAGGTAGGTACATTTATACAATGTGGAGTCAAGTTGAAGAGGACATTCCAACAATAAGCTTATAATTATTTTATTTTATAAGAAGCTTTGATTTTATAGGGGAATTAATACACACACACACACACACATATATATATATATATATATAGTATTTGCAAACTCTAACTACTACACCACTTAAACAATGACCTAGAAATACATTAATTCATTAGTAATACTACCAATCAAATACAAATTTGTTTTTAATATACGTAAGATAGATTAAAAATTTAAATTTTAGTATGGGTTCCATGTATCAGATGGAGTTTGAGAAATGAGTTATAAATATGCTATATTCATGACTTATAAATATTGTGGTTTGCTAAACTTTTTATGATATTGTGTATAGAAATGATTTTTTTAGGATTATTCTTACCTTTTCAATATCTATATTCTACAATGAGATGTGTAAAAGTATATTTTGAATAAAAAATTGCACCAAAAACCTAGAGTCTGGCAGTTATCACATTATTTATATAACATAAATAATATGATTCATTATAAATTTTATATTTTTTAAAAAATTAAATGTAGGTTTTATTCATTCTACAAAGTTTAAGAAAATGGGTAAGTAATATAGCTTATGTATATATATTTGTTAGAGTTTTATGGTTAGCCACATGAAGCTTGAAAGTAGTTACGTCATTAAATATTTATGCGAGTAGTACTACTACAAATAAAAACTACATAATGCGTGTTTGACAATAACTTTTTTGGGGTTTAAAAAAGTTCGTTGGCTTACATATTTTAACATTTGATAGCTCATTCTTTCAAAATACATTTTGACTAAAGAAACTCTTTTTTGGCAGATTAAATGAACTTGAAATCCAACATTTATCCAAATATAAATGCATTATGTCAAAATGCATTTTGGATAAAATGTATTCTACCAAAATGCATTTTTCCTATGGTTTTCCAAACGGGTATACGATAAACAATTCTGCCGAGGTCTAATAAAATATGCCACCCCATCCAAATACCCCTTTATTAAATAATTGGCATAAAATTTATTCCTTATTTTTATTAGCTAGCATAAACCATTTAAAGAAAATTGTGATAAGTGACTCGTAGATATTGAAGAGTGATACAACAAGGTTCAAGGAGTGATAGACATATACACTTCAATGATGGAGTGAGAAGTGAGAAATAATTAAAATGGATTTAGTATTTGTTTAGAAAACTCTCAAAATCATTTAAAAATGTATTTTTATACTAGTTGAAACAAACTCATTGGAACGAGTTCATTGAAAAATTTTGAGAGAAATGTGAAAATGACGACGACAATCACGGAGACATCACTCAAAAGTCTAGAGGAAGCTGGGTTCATAAAAGGATTTAAATTAGACTACTTGACAATTTTTTAAGCGATTATCAAATATATAAAGCTATTTGATGATTGTTTTCAGACAGTGGTCAAAAGGTATTTATTTTTTTTAAAAAAAAATGACCAAACATTCTTTTTTATACATCCAAGCATAATTGTTTTACGATCAATTAAATAAAATGAAAAAGGAGAAGATTGAGAATTAAAAAAAAGAAAAGAATAAAACTGATGTTAAGTTTTCTTATATTCATTATATAAATTTTTTTTAATAACATATAACCATGTATCGTATTTTTTTATCTTAATTTATAATTAAATGATAATATTTAAAAACTATGTATATGATAATATGTCAAATTTTTTCATTCATATATAACCATGTATACACTTGGATTAAGATAGCTCCATTGAGATTAAGAAATCCTTACCAAAGAAAAGACCAAGTTATGAGACCAAAATTAACGCTACAAAAGACATCTCCTAGGACATTTTTGCCCAATTTGCTCTTTTAGTAACACTTTGTTGTCAAATATGCACATTAACCCTTCTCCAACCTCCATGTTAGCAAGGTATTTATTTTTTTTAAAAAAAATTGACCAAACATTCTTTTTTTATACATCCAAACATAATTGTTTTACGATCAATTAAATAAAATGAAAAAGGGAGAAGATTGAGAATTAAAAAAAGAAAAGAATAAAACTGATGTTAAGTTTCTTATATTCATTATATAAATTTTTTTAATAACATATAACCATGTATCGTATTTTTTATCTTAATTTATAATTAAATGATAATATTTAAAAAACTATGTATATGATAATATGTCAAATTTTTTCAATTATATATAACCATGTATACACTTGGATTAAGATAGCTCCATTGAGATTAAGAAATCCTTACCAAAGAAAAGACCAAGTTATGAGACCAAAATTAACGCTACAAAAGACATCTCCTAGGACATTTTTGCCCAATTTGCTCTTTCAGTAACACTTTGTTGTCAAATATGCACATTAACCCTTCTCCAACCTCCATGTTAGCAAGGTATTTATTTTTTTAAAAAAAAATTGACCAAACATTCTTTTTTTATACATCCAAACATAATTGTTTTACGATCAATTAAATAAAATGAAAAAGGGAGAAGATTGAGAATTAAAAAAAGAAAAGAATAAAACTGATGTTAAGTTTCTTATATTCATTATATAAATTTTTTTAATAACATATAACCATGTATCGTATTTTTTATCTTAATTTATAATTAAATGATAATATTTAAAAAACTATGTATATGATAATATGTCAAATTTTTTCAATTATATATAACCATGTATACACTTGGATTA
This sequence comes from Vachellia pachyceras, assembly GCA_025593235.1. Lineage (NCBI taxonomy): Eukaryota > Viridiplantae > Streptophyta > Magnoliopsida > Fabales > Fabaceae > Vachellia > Vachellia pachyceras. The sequence goes on from JANTPZ010146371.1 coordinate 17,872, forward strand.
AGATAGCTCCATTGAGATTAAGAAATCCTTACCAAAGAAAAGACCAAGTTATGAGACCAAAATTAACGCTACAAAAGACACCTCCCAGAACATTTTTGCCCAATTTGCTCTTTCAGTAACACTTTGTTGTCAAATATGCACATTAACCCTTCTCCAACCTCCATGTTAGCAATGTTCAAATTCACATCTGCTACCACGTATTCATAGATTAATGGATTTTCCACAGACTTAATGGGGTTATCATTTTTTATGCATTTGCAATTCGTAATGTGTATTTAAGATACAATCAAAACATTTTTGTCTAGTTCGCTCTTTGATCAACACATAATTGTAAATATACATATTAACCCTTTAAAAAATAAAAATCGTGATTAGATGTAATTGAATATCTCAATATAATGGATATAAGAAACTTAACCTAAGTAGGGGAAAAAAAGCTCCCTCATGTGAACATGAAAATTCTTCTCTCCAACAAAGCTAGCTATTTTGCTGTATCTACCAAATACTTTTATTTCCTCACTCTTAATTTTTTTATTTTTGGTTGAACTTAATTTTTTTATTTTATTACGAACAATTGGTAAACACATTCACACTTGTGCGTCAGTGTGTTGGGGTCATTATAACAACGTACCACTGTCCTGTCTTTTTACTTCATTAAATAAAAACTTTTTTATTTACTACCTATATTATTCTCCTTTAACTTTTTTGCTATTCAAACCATATATTTTCATAGTTATTTTGATGTTCAAATTTTCAAATCTATTCAATAATATTAGTTTGCTATTGTAATTGTCATATATGCAAGAGTTTCTAGAATAAAAGTCAGCGGTAGTTGGCAAGTTAAGCCTATCTAATAGGTTAATTATTTTATTTCACAAATATCTTATAGGTTAATTTAACCAATTGTATTAGTAGGTTGACTACGTTCATTGATTTTCTAAGCAAACTGATCAATTCACTTCCAATTTCCTTTGCACTCTCTCCAATCTAAATTATAAGAGGTTGCTAAGTAATAATTCATAGAAATTAAGAAATGTTAGTTATGTATGTTAAATTCATAAAATTTACCTATTTTTTATCCTTATTAAAGAATATGATTGAAAGTGGAAAACATTAATTAATTTATTTAGTATTTTATAAGAAGAGATAAAATTGAAAAAGAAGTATTAATTATCCTATTAACTTCTTATATTTAAGTTCAAACCATTTTTTTGAAGAACTCTTATAATTTGAATCAATGGAGTATTCACTGCTATAAAAGAATAGTATTACATCCCCTCTAAAGTTAGCTTAAAAAATTGGACATGAGATTTATTTTTAAGCAAATTCATTACACAGATTGATCAAAGGGGCAATGGAATATTAAAAATTTGCTAAAATAAATGTGGATGGTGCCTATTTCAATAAAGTTTTTCTTGAACTATAGTTAACTCTATTTAATTTTCTTTATACGATTTTTAATAAATTTTCAATTTCGTGATGTACAGATGTCCCTATAATTGTGTGCACACGCGCGCGTGTGAACACATGCATTGTTCAACAAGAAAAGAAGTCTTTTTTTAAAAAAAAAAAATTGGTATACAATAATTCATAAGAATTTAAAACGTGTGGGGTCTTGAAAGTATATGTCAAGTTAATCAATTTCATTTATACATATATAATCAATTAATTTTAAAAAATTAATTGATTATAATAAACTATAATATAATCAATTAATTATAGTTGCATCAGGTGCTTACATCTAGTGCTTTGAACAAAATTACTTTCAACGTAAGGATGCATGTGATTGTAAGAAAAATGTAATTAATTAAGTTATATTATTTATTTACAAATCAAAACCAGCATATATAATATCTTCTAGATCATCCACACAAATTACACAAAAGGAAAAAAAGTGCTTAATTAGATATGTTTCAAAAAAAGTAGTAGAAGTAGGAAGCATCCATGTGAAAATCAAGGTTTGAAAACATTTTGGTCCCACCGCCACTCACATCCCTTTGTTAAACAATTAATAATGATAACAATCACTACTAGAAAAATACGATTTAGCGACGGAAAATTCATCGTTAAATGACTATTTTCCGTCGTTAAAACGAGGGTCGCTAATATTTTCCGTCGCTATATGGAAATTTTCTGAAGGAAACTAGCCATTTAGTGATAGATTTTTCCGTCGTTAAATGGTATTTTTCTAGTAGTGAATAACAATAATACTTTCTTCTCTCTGAACTATTCAAACACCTGTAATTCCCTCAACACACAGGAAATTCCATGCCTTTCTAAATATAAATCACTACCAGAAAAAATGTCATTTAGCGACGGAAAAATCTATCGCTAAATAGTTATTTTCCATCAAAAAATTTTCATTTAGCGACGGAAAATATTAGCGACCCTCATTTTAACGATGAAAAATAGCCATTTAGTAACGGATTTTCCGTTGCTAAATGGCATTTTTTGGTAGTGATGGACAAATAAATACACCAAGGTTAAGTAACATTTTAGGTGTAATTGTGTGTGCAGCTATACTATATAATATATATATATATAATATCATGAGATATTAAATTATTACCACATGGGAATGAAACAAGTTAGCTGAACTGTCCTCTACTACTAAATTATTATGATATTTGCCCTATTGCTTGTCTATATTCCTTTTCCTTTTGCCTCTTTCTTTCTTTCTTTCTTTCTTTTTTCTCTTTATTTTCTTTGTCTGCTTTTATATGTCCCTGTATTTTTTAATTGAATTATCAAAGCACCTTTTAAGTATATGGATTAACTTTTAATTAACCGCTGGCCAAAAAACTTTTAATTAACCATAGAATTTGACATTATTGAGTCTCCTTTAAACTTTCAAACTTATAGAAGGGACCTTCAAATACACATTGTTAATTAATATATTATTTCATTATGGAAGTCTTATATATATATATAAATGGCGATATATTCTCTTAAACGTTTTTTCAGTTTTCAGAAATAATATCTTCAAACTTTAAATCATGTTAATAATGAATGAATTAATTAAGTTTAGAAAAAATTATTTAAAAATTAAAAACCAAACTATTTTTTTTGCATAAGTCAAAGTCTTTAAAAACATATCATGACCAATAATTAAAATATTGTATATAAAATAATTAAAAGCCAAAAACACCTAGCTTCCTATTTGTATGCACCTTCACTTCCATTCATTCTTTCTGTAGAACTAAATCACTAATCAATCAAACATCTCTCTCTCTCTCTCTCTCACAGAGTATCAAGTATCAACATGGAAAGTGATGCCCAAGATGGCTCATCCTCTGCATCTCCATCATCTTCTTCTTCTTCTTCGTCTCCTCCTCCTCCTCCTCCTTCTTCATCAAACTCAGATTCTGCAGGTACCAAGAGAGACTCAAGTGTTTCGGGTCAGAATAATGGTGATTCTTCCTTCAACAACAACAAGAAGAAGCAGATCAGAATTGAAGAAAATGATAATGATGATAGGAACAATAATAATAATAATAGGCATCCAGCTTACAGAGGCGTGAGAATGAGGAACTGGGGGAAATGGGTTTCTGAGATTCGTGAGCCCAGGAAGAAAACCAGAATATGGCTTGGAACTTACCCTACAGCGGAAATGGCGGCTCGAGCTCACGACGTCGCGGCTTTAGCCATTAAAGGTCATTCGGCTTACCTCAATTTCCCTCACTTGGTTCCCCAGCTTCCCCGGCCTGCCACCACGGCTCCCAAGGACATCCAGGCCGCCGCGGCCAAGGCTGCTGCAGCTGTCTTTGATCAGGTGGCCACTAATAATAGTAATAAGCATTGTGATCCAGTGGAGGAAGCGGAAGCCGGACCGAGCGGAGCCGAGCGGCCCTTATCATCTTCGACTCATCAAGATCAGTCTTGTTGTTGTTCTCCAACGGAAGAGGACGCTGCTTTGTACTTTGACCTACCAGATCTATTCACTGATGGAAACAATGGCCTTTGTTCTTATTGTTCTGCTTCTTCTTGGAATTTTTGTGCAGCTGATAGTGGTTTCAGGCTTGAAGAGCCATTTCTTTGGGAAAATTACTAGCTAGATAGAGGGAGAGGAAATAACTGTTTTAATCTCTCTCTTTGTACTGAGTGTAAAAATAAATAATAAAAAAGTGAATTTAGTAATTTCTTCCAATTAAGCAGACAATGTTTTAATGACTTTAGTCTTTAATCTTTTAGAAGGGTATATGATTCTTTTTCTTTTCTCTACGGTTAACTCTTTTTTTTCTTGCAGAGATTAATTTGATTAAAATGAAGAGCTGAATCATGATGATAAGATCAACCTCTTAGTTTTATAAGGTCAAGGTATTATAGAATATTCAAACACTGAATCATCATACTAATAATGGAGAAATAGTAAGAATAATTCAGCGACACAGTTCAATTAGTTTTACACCCAATAGCTAGAGACGTACATCTTCAAACTAGTTTTTTTTTACACTATTCGATTCAGGTTAATTAATATTTATGATGAATTTGTCTTAAATGTTTTATGAAAATAGATAATTTAAGTTATACATAAAATTTGAAGAACAACAAACACTGCTGTTATATAATATTTTTTTGGCTAAGATTTATTCAGCATCCTTTAGTATTTTGTGTTTCATTCAATATCCTAAATTATTTTTTTCAAGTGCTCAACACCCTAAAGTTGCTACTGAAAAATATTTTAAAGTGATAGATGCACCTTCATTAAATGAACTTCTTAGAAGTTAACAGCAAGGTTAAAATTGAACTTTACAAAAAATACTTTTAGGGTAAAATTGCTCCTAAAACAAATTCATACTCTAAGGGTGACAGTGTACCACAAAATATTTTATGGTGTTAGATACATCTTGAAAAATATTTGAAGGTGCCGATTGAACCTAAACCCAATTTTTTAAGATTAATATTCACGAGATGGATTATTTAGTAATTATCTCACACAAGATAAGTAAAACTAAAAAAAACTCTGGAAGCTCTCTGTTAACTGTGAATGATATTTACTGGATGAAGAGTTTCTTATTTGGAGTAGAAAGGATCAGGAAGAGTTATTAATTAAGAGTGATATGTGTGTGTGTGTGTGTGTGTGTACATTTTGTTTTGATTAATATATTTTTCACTTATTACAGAAATAGATAAAGTTGAAGGAAATAATGTTCTTGCTTGATTTAGATTCCAACATCTTGATGAAGGTTTGATGCAGTTGACTGTAAAGCTGCCCAACCTGAACTTTAATTTCATTTTCTTTTTTTCTCCTTTTTGTTAGAAAGATACCCAGAAGATTAAAATGCATCATATAGTAATCATTTCTTTATCAATTGGGGTATTAATAATTAATATATTTAAATAAGCAATCAACAATAATTAATTATATACAAATGCCTAGAAGGGACTCACAAGGAATAATATTTTTTTTATTTTTCAAAGCATATTATACACTTTTGTGTCATGATTAAAGAATAAGAAATAAAGTTTTAATCCAATTATTCCAAACCCCCATGGACACACATGTAGGTATCCAAAGAAGGTGACAACATCATTATATCAGAAGAGAATTTTTGCATTTATATATGTACACTTAAAAGTTGAAAAGTGAATATATCAAAGTGTGTATATATTGGGCCCATGTTTCAAATAAGAATTATTATTATCCACTAAATAAAAGTGCTACATGACTTCACTGTTAATGCACGTACAAATTTAAAGGTGAATTTAAAAAAATTCTTACCTTTTTTCCAAATAAAAAAGAACATAGAATAAAGTACGAGATCTAATTCTTAATATAAGATCAATTGACTTTTATGTAAAGATTAAAGAAGATAAATACATCAGTTTAGAATATTTATATTTATCATTTTTCTACAAACTTATTACCTAATTTATAAATTGATCTATAATATAATACATATGAATAAATACTTGTAATTAATGTGTTCAACTTCCTCAATTTTCTTATAAAAATTAAATGATTGTTATATTAAGGATTGAATGTAGTAATTAAGAATGGACAAATAATTACAGTATATTTGCACATTCTTTAATATCAAACAACGTCAAAAAAATCGAATTGGAAATGGCTAATTTGAGTTATATTTGTCTAATTAAGAGATGATAAAATTTGATGAAGAGAATCACTATAAACTAAACTAAACTGATGATAAACACGAATTTTTTAACAATAATCTTTACAGATAAAATTAAAAATGTATTTATTTAATTACAATTGATTTGATTATAGTTCAGTCTCAAACTAAAATCTTAAATTAGTACCACTACTAATTTAGTGAGAAATTTGAACATATAATATATTTAATATTTTTTATGTATTTTGATATTTGTTTTTATTACAATACAAATTAAGAAGGCACAAGACCATGAAAACTAGAAGATAAACTCTGAATGGTACGTCTGAAATAAATGATTAAACTTTAGACATAGACATATTTCTAGTTTATACAACTAATTTTGTTTACCTTTTTTGGTAGTTTTTCCCATGTCCAAAATAGCAACTTTAATTTATTTTTTTTGTATTTGAAAACGTTTTAATTTTTTCTTTCCTCAAATAATATCTGAAAAAACCGCTGCTATAATTAATTGAAGGGAAAAAAAATACTTTTTACATAAGAGTTCATCAAAATCTCATTTATTAACGGAAAAAGCTATTTTGTTATGATTAAGATTATTCATCAATGCATGGATGCATGTATTTATGTATGTATGCATGAAAATACCATAAAACGGACCTCATTATATCTTCTATACTATTCTATTATTCATCAATGCATCCATGCATGGATGCATGTATTTATGTATATATGCATGAAAATACCATAAAATGGACCTCATTATATCTTATATATTATTCTATTATTTTATTAGACCCTAAATAATTGGCCATGTTTCATAATGCCACAAGTCGATTAGATTTATCAAGTCACTATCAATGTTGGATTCAAAGTTCCAATAACCATCTCTCCAACTCTTTCCCACACAGATTTTCCCACACAAATTAAATAACTTGAATCTTCAAGTAATCTACTAAATTTGAAGATAAATTAATCATACAGATAATTTATGTGGGGTCACAAAAAGGTTCTTAATCGCCTTGTGGGGTCACAAAAAGGTTCTTAATTTAGTTTAATTATGGCATATGAGTACATGTTTATTTAATAAAAAAGAATAAATTTTTTTTACTGGATACACGTATCCTTCTACTTAATGCAATCTTATTCAAAATAACGTTAACCACAATTAAGTATAAGTAATTCTTACAACGGGAATTTGAACATTAGTTTGTTAGATTAAGGAGGATTAGCATTTCCGCTGCATCCAATTGTCATTGTTACAAAGTTTAAATTTTAGTATAAAATATATACCATTTTTATTAAAAAAATTGAGTCATGTATATATGTTCCTTAAACTCTCTCTAATATTTTAACATCAAATACTTCTAAATTTTCAAATTTATACAGATATCTTATTAATATTAATCATTCTATTGTTTCACTGACGAAATACAACATGTTAAGAGACTTATTTGCACGTAATTTATTTAGAATCAGAGAGATTATTATACAGATGTAATGTTCATTATCAAATTTTAAACATCAATATAATATAATTATCTGTTGATCACGAGTTGAAGAACTTTCGCTTAATTTGAAGCTTAGTTTAATTATTATTATAAATAATTTTTTAACTATTCCTTTTGTCATATTTATAAACCATCTTCAATATATTTCACTAGAAGCAAGAAAAACCTTAACATTTTTTAATACTAACTTGAGATTTAATAACTTTCAACTATACATATAGTTAATACACACACACACACACACACTTTCCAACTAAATAACAATCTACAAAACAATAAATTAAGAGTGAAATTATACATGTAACCCTCTAAGGGCAGACAAAAGGTTTTTTTTTTTATGACAAAATGAATTGTTTTATTTGATTTTATTTATAAGTTACTTCATTAAATTTCTTGTGTGAATGCATAATTTCATCCTTCAATTATTATGTATTGACTTTACTTTCATATGTTATAGTTGATATTAAACTTAATGGGATGATATATATTAAGGATAAAAAGGGAATTACCATAAGATCTCAAGGAAGAGATTTAATTACACAAAATTCCAATAATAACTGAGGAGCATGCTATGACAAATTCTAATACATGAAATAATAACCGGTTTATACTCTTTACTTATCAATTGATGAGACTTTACAGTAATTAAAGGGCTTGTTTGTTTCTATTTTCTGTTTTCTTATTTTCAAAACTGTTTATAAAAATGTCTTTAAAAACAATTTTTAAAAATAAAAAATATTTTTGAATGATATTTTTAAAAGAGTATATTTGAAAATAAACATACTCAAATCAAAGGGTATAATCTTAATAATAACTCGAGTTCTTAAGTGGGAAAAACCATCAAATGGAAAATAAAGGGATTATCAATTTTCATAAAAAAATAAGAAATAAAAAACAAAAACAAAAAAAAAGCAACTAAAACTTGTTTTTTAGTTTTTAAAAACAATTTTAATTTCTTTTTCTTTTTGCTTTTTAAAAACAAGTTATTAAAAACACTACCCCAAACAAGTTTTTTGTTTTAAAAAAACATTTTAAAAACAAAAACAAACAGCCTCTAAGTCTCTTCATTAAAACCTCATAATAATTTCCCTTAAAAGAATATCATTCTCTGCTTTATAAATAAAACCATATGAAGATATGTTTATTATTTGGAAGCTAATAATCCATAGAGTCAAACTATTGGTGAGAATTTATTTTTAATATGATTAAGAGACAACTCATGAAGGAATATCAACCACCAAGAGGGACAATGACTTTGTCGATTACGTGATGGAATTCGCAAATTATATACTTAAAAAAAGAGCTTTTAGTACAAAATGGATGGAACAATGAGGCTTCAAGTTATGACGTGAGTTCATAATTTTTAGTACTTGAGAGAATAACATTTAGTCTGAGAAAAAAAAATCATCATGGTTGGTGTATTTGTCACCTAAGTCTTAGGCATGAGTCAATTCACAATATTGTCTTGCAAGGGGGAGAGAAAGTTTGGCACGTAAAGCAAAAAAGACAAAATTCAATATATTTGCTAATTTAATTTAGGGATGATAATAACTTGCAAAATTTTCAAATTATGTTATAGTTTCTACTTTTATTTTTCTTCCCATTTAATGGACGGTGTATATATACATACATTTGCAAAACCTTTTTGGTGTCTTTAAAATAATGCTTCAAAATGGAAACTAGTTCTCCAAATGCATAATACTGTCATGAATATGATTGATGACTATTTCATGGACTATCTAGTAACTAGAAATTAATTTCTTGTGTTGATGGCTATATGATACTTTTTAATTAGATTGAATTGACAAAGATTAGATACATGCATGTGTGTGTATGAGAATATTTTTTCCTTTCATTTTTCTACTTTTTTTATTTTTATGTGCATATGGCTTTTTTATTATTTGGTGTGCTAGAATATAAAAGATTTCATAAATTTTATGATACTTAGAGAATTGGAAGAGTTATAGAAAAGCCATAAAAAAGAAAAATAATTATTCACAGTTCATAACTCCATTTAAATGAGACCCAACAATATTTAATTTCCTTAACCAATTTATAATTCTTTATTTAAGATTTGATGATAAAAAAACTCGTTAATTTCTCAAGCGACTTGAGTTAATTAGGAAATTAAATGTTTCTTACATTTAGTGTATATCTCCAGCTCCCAATTCAAATAGCATGTAAAGAAGTAATTACATATAACCTACTAATGAATAACTCATTTCAATAATAAGATTCAAAATTGTACAATTGTTTATATATATGAATTGCATCTTTACAAGTTAGAATAATCTTTGTTGGATATCTAGATGATACAGTCCTCTCTTTCTTTGATTTTTCCTCGTGTTTGTTCACTACAAAAAAAGGCTGCATTAGTAGCGGTTATTTTATGTAATTGTAGCGGTTAGACAAACCGATGCAAAACCGACCGTGGTAAACGATTTAGCAGCGGTTTAAAAGAATCGCAGCGCATATAGATTAAACCATTACTAAATTTGCAGCGGTTATACAATAACCGCTACACATTCTCACATAACGGAAGGAGGTACGAACATTTTGTAGTTGCCCGTAACCGCTGCTAATCTAACCAAAAGCGACAGTGGAACGCGATGTTTGCAGCAATTATAAAACCGCTACTAATTAAAAATGTATTCCCGCCCAAAAAATATGAAATTTTCTCTCTGAACATTTGCAGCGGTTACATAACCGCTACTAAATGAAATAGTAATTCCTGCACTTTTTTCAAAGGTGAAAAAAATTCCTTCCAGAATTTATTTGCAACTGTTTCATCAACCGCTACTAATTTAAAAAGTTGTTCGCACCTTTTTTGTAGCGGTTGCAAAACCGCTACTAAAGGTAATTTAATGGAAAAAATAAAAAAGGGGGACATGTTTAAAAAATTATTAACAGTCGTAGCAGTTCTAGAACCACTACTAACTATTATTAAATTTTTTTAAAAAACTAGCTAATTAAAAAAATATTTGTAGGTAATAAATACATTAACCTAAAGAAATTAAAAAAATAACAACTTTTTAAATATCGTTTATATTATATTGAATAAAAAACTTGTAACAAAAAATTAAAAAAAAGTAAAGACAAATTAAAAGGATTGAAGAAATTAAACATTAAGAAAAATAAAACAATAAATCATTAAAAATAATACAAAAGCCAGAATTAATTTAAAAAACTGAACAAGTAAAACAGTATAGAAGGAGAAAACCAAATATTTAAAATTAATTAAATAAATTAACATTAATTATTAACCAACAAGAAAATAAACCAAGCAAAAGAGTAAACTGGGAAAAGACAAACAGCAACGGCACTCCAGCATAACAAATCCAGAAGTGAAAAACATATGGGGAGGGTGAAAGGTATTTATAGGCTCTTCTGCCTGTATTAGCAGCGGTTTAGGTCACGGAATTTTGCAACGGTTTGATTTAGTAGCGGTTTAAGTCACGTAATTTTGCAGCGGTTGTATCTGCAGCGTTTTAGGTGATGGTTTTTTGCAGCGGTTTATGAGATTTGCAGCGATAAAAAAACATCTGCAAATACTTTCAACATTAAAAAAATTATGCACCTGATTTATTTATTCATCTTTATCAGCTCTAACAAGGGATAAAGCTTCATCTCCTTATGGTAAGAAGTTTTGAAAATTAGTATGCTGGAATGGCTCCGCCTTATGTGTCAACTGTTCATCACTATCACTCATATCATAAATATCTCTGGGCTTAAGATGAACAACCATACTCCAATCTTTATGTTTCTGATCTTCGACATAATAAACTTGATGTGCCTCTGATGTTAGAATATATGGTTCATCATCTGGAGAGTCACCGTGTGAATGAGCCTTGAGAAATTCACAGATGTGATGCCCAAATCATATGTGGTTATTCCACGAGAAGTTGTCGTATTTGCCCAGGAACACATAAAAAGTGTGACGGTGAATTGACCCTGGTAATTCAATTCGATGATATCAATTAGCTTTCCATAGTAGGGGACACCTCCAAAACGCATGTCACCATCAATGGAAATCGCATAACTTCATGTACTTTTGTCCCAAAAACCCCGAAATTTTGGGTGAGAGAACATTGATCGTGTGAAACTGTACAGAACTTGAAGCCATTGATGTTGTATGCGGTAAACCTTCTCGCATATTGGAGCGGGCCAATGGCAAGAGTTGTCAAATCAATTGGGTGGGGGTTGTTGTCATTGCGCATTCGACGTGCAAACCAACTTGAGAATTCTCTATGTACCCTTATATCAACCTCAACAGATGTCTGTGCCCTGATATGTAATTGACGCTTGACATAACTTCTGAACTCTCTGACATAATTAAACATATATATATTAAATTAATAAGATAATATGTTGGTAAATATACATTAAATTAATAAGATAATAGGTTTGTACTGATACTCACTGAATGAAAGGACCTACTTGACTGCAGTTGATGAGTACATGTCGGTGTGCCTGAAGCATCTCATTAGGAGTGAGGTTGAAGTATTAATGTCCTCCAACTGATCTTCCAATTGGAGGGAACAAATTGGCTGCCGATGTTGAGGGACCAACATCAGGGCAATCATCAACATGAGGACGACGGTTGAAAGATGTCTCGATGTCATCAAAGTACCGTGAACAGGACCTCATCCCCTATATAGCATTCCGCTATTGAACCCTCTGGCCATGCCTTATTCCTGACATATGACTTCAATTTCCCTAAAAACCTGTAATAAGTTAAAACATTAAGATAAATTAGTAAATTGGTGATATATATATATATATTTGTAAATAATGTGTGTAAATAATGTGTATGAGTACCTTTCAATGGGATACATCCAATGATATTGAACCAGGCCTCCGAGTTTTGCCTCTTAGGCAAGGTGTACGGTGAGGTGCACCATGACAGTGAAAAATGAAGGAGGGAAGATCATTTCCAGATGGCACAATGTGAGAATTATCTATTGTTGCAGTTGATCTAACTCCTCAATGATAAGAACCTTTGCACTCAACTTTCTGAAGAATAAGCAACGCTCCACCAACACCGTTGATACTTGTAGAGGCAATGTGTTTCTTATGTGCCAATGGTAGTAATTGTTGCATAATGATGTGGGAGTCATGACTCTTTAAGTGCCAATGGTAGTGTCTATACGCTGAATATGACTTTGTACTCAAAAAATTTAAATCAAAATATTAAAAATTAAAAATGGCTAATGTAAAAATTAATTACAAATAAAATTATTTACAAATTAAGTATACGATTTAAAATTAATTATCAAATAACTAATTAATTGTAAAATTACTAATTTCAAAATTAATTCAATAATTTAACAATTAATTATAAAATTACTAATTTCAAAAATTAATTATAAAATTACTAAATAATTATACAAAAATACAGATTTAAAAATTAATTATAAATTTAAAAATACTTACAATGATTTCCTCGGTCTCCTGCGTTAGGGGAGATCCATCTGTGTGTTTGTGGGTGCCACAAACATCTCCCCGTAGGTCGCCCTCCGGTCCTCCCTCTATGCCGCCTCATCTAGCTCTGAGTACACGACGGAGAACGGCTTTGATCCTGCCGTATGGTGGATCGTCTGTTGGAACCGACTCTGCACAGCCCTCCTCAACACAGCATGCTACTCCAGCGACCTCCTAAACCAGACAAATCTAGCCCAGTCTTCCGCATTGACCGTGTCTGGGACATCCGCCTCCAGCTCCTGGATCATCCTCGTCTCGTCCGCCTCCTTTTGGTAGTACAGACGATTCCGCCTGTTCTTCCACCCTTCCCCCACCATCGAGATGGCGAAGTCCCTATGCGCATCTCGTACAACAAATTTGCCCTGCAACATATTTTAAAATTAAAGTTAGTAAACTAGTTATTAGTTAGAAATAATTACAACACTTTAAATAATTTAAATTTTACCTTCACTTTCTCCCATATAGCGTTCTTCAGGCTCTGCTGGATTCTCTACCAGGTTTCAGTGCTGATGTCGAACTGTAGGAAGTTCCTGCCCTGCTAAGTCAGGTAGCGGTTGAAGAGCTGACCGCCTTTCCCCCACGGCTGCCGGGTGATGTCGTCCCACTGCACGACGACCCTCTGCCCACTAGGGAGTTGGTGTACATCCCTCAGTGTGAGCTTCCTTGTAACGGTCGCCCCTGTCAAATCTGAAAATTGAATTCATACAATTATTTCATAAAAATAATTTTTTATTAATAAATTAATTAATTAAATGATTTTAATTAATAAACAAATTAAATACACCATTTTAATTAAATAATGTATTAATGGTTTACTTACCTTGAATGTCGACCTCAAACCCAGTGGATCGGCGCCGTAATCCTTGGTTCCTCTCGATGTCTTGGTTCTCAAATATCTCAGCCTCTTGAACTGAGATGTTGATATCACCGACGTCGAAGTCATCGACGCTCAACATAACGTCCCCGGCCTCCTCCTGACCATCTCCACCCTCTGAAAACATAGGCTCCTTCCTATGCCTTTGACTGCGCTTCTGATCAGCCATCTGAAAAATTAATTAAAATAAAATGAATAATATTTTAAAAATAAATCTAAATATCTAAAAAATAAAAAATATAAATAAATAATTAAATTAAATTGAATACATAAAAAATATTTAAAACTAACCTTAAAAAAAGTTGAATATCAAAAAATTTTTTTAGCAAAACTCAAAAATCTCTATGATGTGACGTTTTCAAAAGACGAAAGTGAAGAAGTGAGGGGGAGGGGGTTTATATAGGCGTTGATTTAATAGCGGTTTTAGACAAACCGCCGCTACCATAACGCTGCAAAATTAGCGCGCCTACTTGGGAAATGGCGCTATGTAGTAGCAGTTTGTCTGAATCGTTGCTGATTGAGAGACTCTTGGTTTTTGCAGCAGTTATTTTTCCATAAACTGCTACAAATTGTGATGCAAATAAGTAGCGGTTTTGATAACGGCTACCATAACTGTTGCGACTGACGACCTTTCGCTTCTACAACGATTTGCATTTATTGAAACCACTGCAAATTCACAAAATAGACGCTACAAATTTGCAGTTCGTTTTAGTACCGGTTTTGTAACCACTACAAAATTTAGTCCTAGATTGTCGTTGCATATTAGTAACGCTTTGACTTTAAACCGCTACAAAGTTCATGATTTAGTAACGGTTTTGTTAACCGCTACTAATAAACCACTGCTAAATACCCCTTTTTTTAGTAGTGGTTTCTCTTATTTATTTATTTATAATAAAACACTAGCTAGCTAGCTAGAAAATTGTTTTAGTGTGATAAAAAATTGAGGATTTTTATTTTCTTGAAGTAGGTTTATTAAGATATTTTGGAAAGAAGTGACAAAATTAAAAAGAATTTATTTACATAAAAACAAAATTTCAAGTTAATTTTATTAGTAATTTTTGAAAATAAGTATTCTAAAGTACTATAAAAATATCAGCACTAACGATTTTTTAAGCAAATTAATGTATAATTATCTCAGAATAATTCTTTTTTACATAACTGAAAAAAGAATTTATAAAAAGATTGAGTGGAACTTTACATCACAGCTGTTGTAATATTGTCAAAATAGATGTTTTCTAAAATCTGTGTGCATTAGAAGAGTGAAGTAATGACAACGTAGGATTTTGCATCCACGAAGCAGTGACTTATTACACACAATTTGCAGCCCAGCTGGCATTCATATAGCCCTATCCTAACGACTCTCAAGTCACTCAATAAATTAATATATCGAATGAGGACAAGAAACAAACCATAGAAATCAGCAAAATGACGAGTATGATTTGATAACTATAACTTATATATATATATATATATTCCTTCTTGTTGGTCAAGCATGATTCTCCGGAGCTGGAGGTAATTCTGTTTTGAGGTAATATACGAGACTCAATGTAGACATTTCTTTCAATAAAAATTTAAATTTTGATTCACGATATTGTAAGAGACTAACTCTTTTCATTAGATTTAACTCTCATTGTTCTGACTTACAACTGTGTTATTATATATGCATATATAAATTTATGTTTGGAGAATCACGGTTAGGTTTGAAGCAAGAGAAATAATATTTGATAAATCGAAATGACTTATCAATAATACTCAAGAATTTGCCAATGACAAGTAGAAATGACTTGTTGACAAATCTTTGAAATTGGTCAAGTATTATTATTATTATTTAGTTAGGACCTAATACTAAGTCTTCTATCTATATATTAACATTACAAATAAACAAATAAATATGTTGGACGATTGCTTTCTGAGTTTCTATCCTCTGCATCTGTATTTTCATTTTGTATCTTGCTTCGGCATTTCCTCTCTATCTCCTTCTTCTATATATGGTTATTATTTTAGGGTTAAAGTGCAATTTTCTTCTAAAAACTTTCGTTGAGTTGTAATTAGAATCTTTAAGCTTTTTTAGGCGCAATTTTCCCTCCAAAGGATTTCGTTCCAGTGCAGCTACGTTGACCGTGAATCAGTTTAAAACCGTGTTTTGGTGAGCTACATATATATTTTGAAGTCTGGTAAAACAATAATATGTTATTGAAGTTCCATGAGGATAATAGCGATGATGAGAGCGAGAAATATTTTTTCACTTTGAAATAAAAGGAAGCAGCTTTTAGTTTACAAGTGCTTAATGATGAAAACACACAGATATATATATATATATATCCATTATGTCTCATATTTCTCAATCTGAAGTAGAGGAAGCAGTGTTTAGAGTCATTCATACAGTGCGTTTACTTAGGTCATTGTATTAAGATAGTAATCAGTACAGTTTTAACAATTATCCAAATCACATAAAATGAATTAGTTATTAAAATTGGTTTAAAATAATAAATTTGTAAGAGATGTAAATTTTTTCCAACTATACTTTTGTTTATGAAGATGATGAAAGTGAAAGAGAATAGATGCGAAAAGAGAAAAGAGAGATACATAATTAATCATGGGTAAAAATGAAAAAAAAAAGGTGCATTAAATTTTGAGGCAAAGCCAAATTGTTATTTATATAAAGGATCAATCATATGAGAGACAATTTTGCTTATAAATAAGATTAGAAGCTTAGATCCATTTCATTGCATCATTCACAATCTAAATCCTATCCTAAAGAAAACCTATAAATTGCTCTTCACAAGTGACGGCCTAGGTAGATCATAAAATATAAAGGCCATGTTTGTATTAGTGTTACAAATGTATGTTAACGTTCACGTGAATTAAGATAAAACTTCTCTTAACATACTTATATCTTAATTTAACCATTTATTCTTAATACAGAGCTTCGATGTCTATTAATCTCTTCAAGGGGCCATTACGAGGGGAGGGGAAAACTGTATTGAGTTTAAAAAATAGAGAAGTGGGATTAAAAAATTTTTAAATTAACTTTTTTAATCTCAAATCTTATCTTTGTTAAAATTTATAACTCCATGTTTTCAAATTTTTTAAATTTAAATTGTAAAACTTTCCACTCTCTCCCCTCCAAATGCCTTGTGCCAAACAAGATAAAAAAAATGACATAGCCAAACTACTAACAAAAAGTTGGTATAGTTGCATGGTCCAAAGAGTTAATTTATAACTCACAAGGTCATAAATTTAAATTTTATTGTCAATGTAATAATCTTATTAATGGATAATATGTAAGTATTTTTTATAAGTATCCAATAAGACTAGAGTAAACACCTAATGACGATTTAGATTGTAGGTGTTCTACATAAAATGCCTCATGGAGTTTTATGAGATATTGTTGAGTTTTTTAGTGAGAGATTCCAAATAATTAATTCCCTGTGCGCTTCTATGGCACATTGCTTATAAAAAACTTAAACGTATGCCCGTCTTCAACAGTTAGGACACCCACGGAATCTTCTCCCAAGGTTCATGATTTCCTTCTCGCCAAAAAGAACTCTCAGTTTTGCATCCTCAGCAAGTTTTCATGGGGCTTATATATCAATCAACATGGACCTGTTTGCATTAATGTTTGGACAGTACACTCACACAAGTTAAAACAACATCAATCTCACATGTATACTTTGTAAATGTAAATCATTTTAAGAAAGTAGCTTCTGCCACTTATACAAACAGATACTATATATTGTGCTTGTTTGGGAACGTCGTTCCCCCAACGGTGTATGTAAGTTGAGACAAAACCATCTCAAAATCCGTAAAAACCATCTCGAAATCCATAAAGCCATCTAGAAATCCGTAAACTCCTTTCTCCTCACGGAGTTCTCAAACACACACATTGTTTGTAGTCCTCAATCATCTTCCAAGAGATCTTGCATGTACCACGGTTTTTGGGCCAACGCAGTGTGTTTGATGACATTTAGCCCAAACATTAGCTTGGGTCCAAATTATATTACACCAAAATGGAATACAAATCACCAATGGTTGGTTAGATCAAATGGTAAGCGGCTTGTTTCAGCTTAAGCAAGGTCTCGAGTTTGAGTCATTGTGTATGCAGTAGCCACCGTTGGGAGACTCGCCCACCATTTCCAGGTGCGCGATGTGGGTCGGGTCCGGATTAGTCGGGGCGAAACTCCGGAGACCGGGTAGAAAACAAAAAAAAATGGAATACAGACCAAGGGTAGTTGGGTGTAATGGAAGGGAATAATCCCTTACAATTTGGTGAATCAATATTTAAATTTTCATTATAAGAAATGCTTATATCTAATGCCCGGTAGTTCTTTAGATAAAATGATATACGTACTCAGCAAAAAAAAAAAAGGAACACAATAGGTGAATCGTGCTTGAAAAAATTTAAGGATTCAAATTTAAGGAATTACACTTTAACTCACTATTTTCTAACAAAACTTTTTTGAAATGAGGCTTGAAATGTAAATTTGATTATTTTCATATATATATATATATATACATATATGTGTGTGTGTGTGTGTAAACTCTAACAAATTGAGTTGTGTATCTTCACCACTCGCATCCTGGATGCTCCTGCAACTGCAACCTACAAGTTTGCCTACGTTGTCTTTTCACTGTTATAGTGTGTGGACTTCCAAACTGTTGGGCCTTTTTCTTTGGTTTGTTGCTCAATGAGTTTGTATGTCACTCTATAGGCCCAACTTTGCCGGTATCAATTGACTTGTCTGCTTAATAAATTGACTCCTATGTATAAAAAAAGATTAAATAATTTAAAATAATTATTTAATTCATTGTATCATTCATAATTAAAGAAAATGACATTTTATTCATAATTCTATTTTATCATATGTAATGTATAAATCTTATGTCCTAGTATTACAGATGGTTCCTTTAATAATGTACTGACTCATTTTTATTTTTATTCTTAATATTTTCTTAAATAGATCAATTATATACAAATATATAATAAAAATAATGTTTTTAATCATTATATATCTTAATATGCTTTTGAATCATATCATCCAGGGCTCAGGTCAAGAGCTTGTAGCATAGTGACACTAAACTCCTCTCAAGTCTTTATTAAAAATGACTAGTGATGTTAAGTGTAATGGAAGTCTAATCCTTACAATATGGTGAACCAATTTTAAACATTTAATTAAAAGTATTTCTACGTTCAAATAAGATTTTGTGTGTTATATATATATATATGAAAAGGGTTTTTGGTAAGTGCATGAGTTATGCCCTAAAAAGAAAAGGACAAGCTCTTAGATTCTCATATTACGATTACTAAAATTCTTCCTAATTTCAAGTAGCAAACTGTATAGTTTGTGAAAAACTTCAATATTGCAAACACTAATCCAGACAAGCTCTTACACTATCTAGATTTCACAACATGCTTTTTCATATCTTAATATCACTTAAATTTTAAAGGATGCATAATACATAGTAAAAAAATCTTAACTATTACTAGTTAAAGTAAAAAAATAAGAATTAAAAATATTCTAGGTACTCACCAGGGAAGGGCCTAGTTTGAGTAAGGGCTTGTTTGGAAGCTATTCCTAGAACCTAAGTTTAGTTACAAAATCAAAATCTAGATTTTGTCCCAGCACAAAAAATTTTCGAAAAAACTATTTTAGTTACAAAATCTCGGTTTGAAACCTAAGTTTTCTCTTTCTTACTTTTTCCTCTTTTTTTTGCTTTTTCCTCTTTCATACTTTTTTTCTTCTTTCTCTTTTCTCTTTCCTACTTTTTCTTTCTTCTCTTTCCTACCTAATTTTTTTGCCTCGAAATCCGTAAAAGCTAATAACTTGCCAAACATAAATCACTTTTCAAAACCTAGGTTTTGCTTCGAAATCTGTAAAAGCTATTTTCCAAAATCTATTCTCCAAAATCTAGGTTTTGCCTCGAAATTTGTAAAAGCTATTTTCAAAATAACTTCCAAACAAGCCCTGAAACCCATGACTCTATTCAGAATATATCAATTATCATTCAGTCAATCAAAATAATAAACTATTAGTTTAATTTTACGTATAAAAAATATTTTATTGATTATATTTATAATGGGCTTATTTGGAAAAACGTTTCTAAAAGCCAAACACACGTTCAACAGTGTTTTTCCCCAAAACGAGATAATCTCCTTAACATATTTATCTCGACTTGCGTAAAAGTACTTTTTACCGCGTTCTCAAATGGGCACAATATATTAATCAAAACCCTTGCCCCTATTTATAAATATATAAAAATGATGATTATTGAATTCAATGTTACTTTCCATGTTAACACAATAATCGGCTGAATCTCCCAATGTAATTCAAATAATTAATGGCCGACACGTTTCAACAAAGTTATTCATACCTGTTATAAACTAAAGAAATATAAAAGATGAAGAGATGAGGAGAGAATTAGAGAGAAAGATGAAGCAATACTTTCTTCACTTAGATGTGCAATTTGCCTTAGAACATTGTCCCTATTTATAGGGTTCAAGGCATTGATACACATTACACAATGACATTAAGCAACTTAATTGTGCAATTGGGGGTTATAGGGGGCATACACTTAAAACCCTTAAATTGGGAGTTTAAAGGATATAATGCCACAATATAGAATCCTATGAGTCATATGAACATCTACACCATTCATGCCACAAAGTGGAATCCTATGTGATATAAGAACATCCACACCTCTCATTATTTTGTAACACTCCCCCTTGGATGTTCTTACACAAACATTGTGCCTCATTAAAAACCTTACTAGGAAAAACCCATTGGGACAAAAACCTAGTGAA
>JANTPZ010146372.1:0-18868 GCA_025593235.1 Vachellia pachyceras
CAAAATTGTGTAGGTTATGAGTGAGAAAAAGGTTTTGGAAGCATTAGAAACAATTTTGGCAAAGTTAAGGGTTTAAGGACCCTTAAGGTTCAAGAGGAGTCTTGGGAGGTTTTAGTGTGTTTTAATGCAATGGTTAGGCTTAATTTTGATGCCAAATGCATTGTTATATGTGTAGGACATTAAGTGGCAAAGGAAACATTCCTAAGAAAAAGAAAGAAGTTAACAATGTTAAGGCACATGTTAAGAAATGAAGGTGGCAAGATTACTAACCCTTACCTTAATATATTTATTGATTGTTATTTATTCATTATGCTATTTTATATGCTATTTGTTGGAAATTGTGCCCTATGAAATTATGCTATTTTATATGCTATTTATTTAATGTATTTTCTCTATTTAATTATCATATATTTTGCATGTTTATTATGATAATTGCATCCATAGATGAATTATGAATATTGTCTTAGATATCCCTGGTTGGTTGTCTATGCGGGAGCATAGGCAAGGTGAGACCAGTGTGACTTTGATAAGGTATGGGGATACGAGTCAAAGTCATAGGCACTTGTAGGAGTACAAGGTGCTGGACCGACTCGCTTTGAGAAAGTTGCATGGATTAAGTCATTAGCTTATCTCATGTGTAATCACGTCACAATGCCCTCTGACCTGAGATCATCATGGATTCCTGCATGAAAGTCAATAAGCTTTGACCTAGTCAAAAGTCACCTTTGACCGAGTGATAATAAAGGCTATAATCGAGCTTAAGGGTTTTCATGTGGAGGAATGTGAGTGATCAAGATGGGATTTGTCCCTCACATTAGTTGAGAGATATTACTGGGCCCCTCGATGGTGAGTATAAGAAATGTATGGCCATACTATAACGAAAAGGGGTTTTAGTTTCTTTGATCAGAAAACTCAAAGATCGAGAAAGTAATAGTCGGGAATAGGACGATGACGTCTTCCATGCCTCATCCTTGACTGAGATATCGCGTGATAAAAGGGACGTGATGTGGTTGCATAAAAGATTGCATCGTATTAACGATCCCCGTATGATTTGGGTAGTCGTAATATCTTGCTAGAGACCGCTTGCGACTTGTGGGCTTATGGTGAAATTAGCCCCCTACCAACTTCATATGGACGTACAGGGTCATAAGTAAGAACAGTCCAACATGAGCTTTATTTCTAGGGTTTATTCAAATTTTAAATATATGTATATATATATGTTAAAATTCGAAATTGCACAATATTATGTAAATAATATTTGTGTGTGTTAGTTTAATATTTAATTTATTTGATAAATTAAATAACTAGCATTAATTTAATTTATAAAGATAAATTAAATTCATTGGCTCATTATTTGGATTAATTAAATGGATATGATTTGATCAGATCAATTTAATCCAAATTAATATTGCAAAATTCGAATTTCACATTTTGAATTTCAAATTTCAAAATTCAAATTTCAAGGCTAGATCTTGAATATCTTTTGAATTTTAAATTTCAAATTTCAAATTCAAGGTTAATTAAGATTAGATCTTGAATATCTTTTCAAATTCAAATTTCAAGATTAGATCTCATTTGAAATTTTGAATTTAAAGATTAATCAAGATTAGATCTTGAGTACCTTTTGAAATTTAAATTTCAAGATCATATCTAGAACATCTTTTCAAATTCAAATCTCAAGATTAGATCTTGAATATCATTTCAAATTTGAATTTAAAGATTAATAATGATTAATCTTGAATATATTTTGAAATTCAAATTCTGATTTTTCAAGATTAATGAAAGATTAATCTTGGATTATGATGCACTCAATGAGCTCTATAAACGTGAGAGCTCGTCGACAGTAGAGGCATTTATTCTGAATTTGAATACGCTCTTGAGTCACGAAACCCTAGAGAGAGAGTGAAACGAAGAGGCGCTAGCACACTGCCATTATTGGAGACTGTTCGCGTGGATACCTGTAGAGGGAGGGGATAAAGGAAATGCCGGCTCCTCGTGATCGGAAGCAAGAACGCAGAAACGTTGTGGGATTTGAAGAAATCCAGATGTGCACAGGAAGGGACAGTCTCAAAAAGCAAAAGTACGCCTTTATCTCCTCGATTTAAACGCCTTTGACATATACGAATTTGGGATTAGAAAATTTCAATATTCCGCTGCGTGTACGTTCTAATTCTAACACTATTTGTGTGATATGCAAATCGAAAAGTTGTGTTTATGATACGTCATGAATATGTGCAAAGTGTTTTCATAATGCATTATGTTATATTCATGAATAGCTAGCTAGAAAATAAATGATGATCATGAATGTTAATTGATGTGGTAGTAATCTTTGCTATTGAGATTCCAAGAATCTCATTCTCCCCCAATTGCCTAACATACATAGGGCTAAAGTGAAGAAAGGATAAAGGCAAGGTAGGAGAAGTATGAGGAAGATCCCTAAAGTTTAAGAAAGCAAAGAAGGATCATATTATGTGAATGATCATAATGTGTTATAATTCATGTTGACCTTGTGGAATGCTTGTATTAAGTACAATTGATTTGAATATGTGAAGTATGAGGTAGAGCTAGACCAAATGGAAATATGCAAGAAATGGATCCAAGCAAATAAGTTATTGAAAAAGGGGTCCAAAGCCCTTATCAAAGAGCAAAGTTTCAGTAACAGTGAAAAATAGCAAATTAAGTCCAATTGATATTAACTTTTCTAGTAAAATAACAAAACTTCCAAGCTTTAAAATGAGCTGAAGTTTACTGAATTTGAATGTGTAGATAAAAAGTTATGATTTTCCAAAGTTGAGGGGAAAAGCTGGAAAATGGGGAAAAACAAATGAACAATGTTACTTCACGTAATAAACTGTATTATTTGGTCAAGAAATTGGTCAAGGAGGTATTTTTCCCTGTAGAGGACTTCATAAGCTTTATTTAGAGACTGAACCACTTGATTTTGATTCTTCTAGAATTAGTTATGAATTGTCAAAGTTGACCAAAAATATGAAACTTACCAAGTGAATGGTAACTCAGACCAAAGTTTTCAAATTCACTTATTTGGATATTTTAAGCATTTCAAAGGCACATAAGTGGTTCATTGTTGGTCTCTAATGAGTTTAAAGAAGGGTAAGTAAAGCGCGTTACATTTGAAGCGCGTTCACATGAGCATTTCCCAACTAGACCAGCCCAAGCCTAACAGCAGTAAGAGCTAGTCTAGGAAAAGTACCAGAGTTGAGCTTACAAATACTCAGCAGTAGATTGCATGTTTTATAGGCAACCATTAATCCCTGTTAGTTAAAAAATTCTTGTATAAGCAAGTATTGAAGCTCAGATGACCATAGTACTGAGTGGTCAAGGATTATAAAAGTTGCCTAAAAAAAAGCCAGGTAGTATCTCCTAAAGATAAAGATGATGAGAAATATAGAAAGAAGTGATAGGTTACACCCTAAAATATTAAAGATAAGTGATGCAGAGCTAAGGGATGCCTTACGTGATAAGATGTATACTAAGGATATTTCACTATTTCTTTAGGTATCACAGAAGGGTGTGATACTCAGGCCGATTATGGAAGTGAGAAATGAAGTTCTCATTATTGAATGTCATTGCTAATTGAATAAGAAAGTAAAAAAAAAAAGGTTCCCTAATTGGGACAAGGTATGTTGCGTAACAATGAGAAGAGGAAGTACCTAACTGAAAGCAAACCAGAGAAATATTTAGGCAAAATGTATCTCTCCAATGTTTTGTGTGGTGATCTTTCTATGCCAAAGTAAAGTTGCCACAGTTAGGTGAGATACTTCCTGATAGACAGGAAGAAAAGAAAACCCTGATAGATAGAGGTCAGGTGAGACAAATCGCCGTAGTTAGGTGAGCTACTTCCTGATAGACAGGGAGAAAAGCATATTCCTGATAGACATGAATTAAATAGGACTCCAATGGTAAACCATTATGTGCTTCCTATATTATCCCACGAAAGAGAGAGAAAGAAAGCAGTGAAAGCAGGGCATACTGAATAAACCTTCCTCAAAACGGAAAGAGAGAAAATGAGCTAATAGTATTTTGGGGCAAATTCCTTTTAATAGTTTGGGTACCATGTAAGCAAGTGAGATGAAAAGCATGTAAGAAGATAAGTCCTCTCTCTGCAACGTCATAGCAATAATAAGAGAAGAAGTAGTAAAGTTTGTTAAATCCTAAGATATAGCATGTTGGCATAGGAAAGCATTGAATGAATTAGCCAAAGGAATGAATCAATGTCTGAAAGTTTAAGTAGTATAGTAAAAGAAATGTGGCCTTAGAGAGATTATCTAAGAAGTATGTAAGGAAAAGAGAAGTTCTAAAGAGACAAAGAGGAATGAGCAAGGCCTAAGAAGATATGTTGGCTTTTATGATTAGTCTTGGAGAATGATCAGTCTAGCTATAATCTTTCACTTTACATTCCAATCCAAAAAATTGTAAGGTCCAAATTTAATATGTTATAAACTTAGTATTATAAATGTAAATAAATTTAAACTACTAAAATATGATCTACATGATTTATAACCATAATATATACAAGATAACAAAACTTTTAACATATAAACTATTATAATAGGAATTTTATAAAATATTAAATGTGGACTCTCCATTATTTAATCTAATGATGGAGATGTGATTCTGAGGAGATACTAAGGAAAATGATTATGAGGAATTCCGCTCTTTTTAGAATACTTGATGGCCTAAAAGAACAGCTAAAGAGTAAAAATGGCGTTAACAGTTAACTTTTTTAGTGATGAATGAATGATAATATGATACACACACCAACACATGTTCATCTAAACAATCAAATTACCATAAATCATTTGCATAATTAATTTCACAATAAACTTAGATCAGATTGCTTATATCTATTAAGTGTCAAATTCTTTAATCACATTTGACATTTAGCTTTATTATTTGTTAAGATGCATATGTACATTTGTAAATTACTTATGAGCAATAGTAAGTTTATATAATTTAAATTATGATTTGTAAATTTTTGACACTTATTAATTATTTTGTTAATATTATTTGTTAAAATGAACAAGTGCATTTGTAAATGAACCTATGAACTTGATCTAATTGATATCAGTAACATGATATAAATTTTATCCTTAAGTTGAATAATGATGGATTGCAGATAACCAATCTTATTTAATTTTATTCTTATTCGCGTTAAATAAATAGGATACCAGCATGCATGTTCGTTCAATGAATAGTGTTCTTTATTTGAGTATATTAAGTCAGTTTTTTAATGTTCAATTTAGTATGTATGATGTGTGATCCTACCTGGCATGATGAGTCTAGTCGATGTCCACTTTCTACACAGCGATCAATCCAGACAGAGCACACACACAAATTATTTATAATAGATATCATATCAAATACAATCCAAGTCAAATTATATATTATATAAGAAAACTAAATAAAACGTAGGGACATATATCCCTAGAACTTTTATTTATTTAATATAACTGTGATGTATAAAATGCTCAGGTATTGTTGTAGGGCATTATCGTTTAAGCTAGAAATGGCTTCTGAAGGAGATCGATTATCTTCTGATCCACTTGGAAAGCCTTTTGAAGAACCGCAGGAGAGATGGGTGGATTAGAGCCAAACACAGCATTCGCAATAGTGATCACTCCAGCATTTTGGCTGCTTAGACCTGCAAAGGCAACGGCATTTCCATAACCCACGTTCAGTTGGAAGTGAATCATACCGATTGGAAACACAAACACGTCTCCCTTGTTGAGCACTTTGGTAAACAGTCGATTGCCATCTTGATTAGATGAAACAAATCCGACTAGAAGAGTGCCTTCGATCACTACAAGGATCTCAGTGCCACGTGGATGGGTGTGAGGAGGGTTCAAACCCTTTGGCCCATAATCAATGCGAACAAGAGAGATGCCAAGAGTGTTCAATCCAGGCAACGTGTTCACGTCGACAGCTGTGACGTTGGAGCCATTAGGGTTTGATGTGTCTCTGGGTACGTCCAGTCCAGAAAAGAAGAAATCCTCAGCATTCACAACCTTTGGATCCTTGCAAAATTTCCCGTTCACAAAAACTGCATATTTAAGAAATTAAATTATTTGCTAAAACAACAAGTGAGTCAAACTTCTATGGGTTTAGTATAATTTTCCATCTACACAGTAACTTCAGAAGTTAAGTGCGTATATATATATATATATACCTCCTGGAATAGCTGAGTCATTGAGTGCGACGCAGAAATCTTGAAGAGGACTTGGGTCATATGCGTGCACAAGAGCAGACGCAAAAGCCAAGAGGGTAACAACCAAGTACACAGCTTTCATCTTGTGTGTATAAATCTCTATCTCTATCTCTATATCTTTAATTACCCCTTTCAATTCTCTCTCTGCTTTGGTGAGTTTATGAATGAACTTACATGGAAGATTATAATGGCTATTTATACAAGTGGAAGCCATTGATGTGGTCTTTAATTTGCTTACAGGAAGCAAATAAGGACTTAGTATTTCATCTGCTGCAAAATCTCTCCGTTCATTGCATGAGAGTTGTGACCCTTTCTTTATGCGTCTTTTCACAAATTAATTAATTAATTAAGATGCCTTATTTTGACCTTTTTCCTAACGTGAGTACTAAACTTGTAATTGTTTCATCTTCTTATATTGGACTTTAAGGTTTAGTAGCCAATCTATACGTTTGAGAAGGAATTGAAGAATTGGTCTAATTTGGTGCAATTTTCTATAGATGGCTGTGTAGTGTTGGGTACAGTTTCCCAATATGAGCTTTTTAGCGTAGTTGCAATTGCAAAGAAGCTATTGCTTATTATATTGTATTCAATAAATATATAAATTTTATGCAAGACATGGGAAAAATATATTTACAACAAAGTCGCATATATAATATTATTAAAATTGTGTTTAAATTTATCGAAACTAACGAGAGCAAGAAATATGGGTAAAAACTAACAATTATGAAATCAAATGCTAGACATAAGCACTAGCTATTAGGAGATAGCAGAAAGATATTATTTTACACAAAAACTAATTTCCAGTGCTTTTTTTGCTGTTAATAGCTGTCATTACTAAAATTATCTCAGTGTTTTAGTCAAAATATAACATCAATATTTTACCTAACCAACAAAAGGTGCACTAATATCTAATTACTAACTACCTAAACAAATTAAAACATAGGAACTCTAATTTGTTACGATGGGTTGGATGTCATAATCCTTTGGGCGATTTTATGTAAAAAGAAATATAACTTCGTTTAATTAACTCATTCAATATGCACATACTATGCATAGGATTTAATGAATCGGTAGATAAGGAAAAAACGTGATAGTTAAAAGGACTACACATGAGGGAGACATAAAATACGTTTGCAGTATGATGAGAGATGAAACACATGGCCATGAGAGATGAACTGCCAGAATGGTTGGGTGTGGTCATTGGTCAGTCATGAAGGCATACATTCAATGCATGAGTGGTCAGTTATGAAGGCATTCATTTCACGCGTGGCCTCTCACTTACTTTCCCTCCTCCATCCTATTTTCAAATGTCTTCCAATATGTTTTTAATTTTTATTCTCTACCAGTCTAACCTTTGGTTTAACTTTGGTCTGACTCACTGACCCTTAAACCATTGCCTTATTATGTTCAGTCACTGGTCCGGTTTCATGTACATTGGAAAAATACATTGATCTATAAATCTCAGATATATTAGTTGAGTGATAAATTTGAAAGGGGCCTTATAAATTTTGCGGGAAGATCTAAAATGTACGCCACATTGCCTTATATACATTAATTAATTTGTAAGTTTATGGAGGACTTGAAAATTTCGAAAGTTGGCCTGTACACAATGCGGAAGATATGTTAATAATATTGGTATACAAGTTATTATATTAAATATTAAATAATTAATAGTTTAATAATATGTTCTCAAATAAAAAAAACTGGAAGTATCTCTCGTGCGTTGCACGGGAGCATGTATCTAATTTTGTTAACAGAGCAATCTAGACTTTAATGCTGTAGAAGTCAAAATATGAAATCACGTGACATAGAGTAGCCATTATTTGGAAAATATAGTTTAGAATAGATTATCCATTGAAGACGTTGGAAGTGATGTCGTTTTTTTTTTTTTTTTGCATTCCCTTAAAAAAATGAAATAACATAGGAATATTGATTTTTTTGTTTTTGAATAGTTGTGTTCTAAAGTAGTCATTATTCCATGCAAGTTAATTGAATATAAAGTTAAAATTCGTGTGCAAAGTGTAAGTTATCTGTGAACACATCAATTTAGATGTATCTCCTCGTTAGTTGTATGGCTACATACATCTAGTTTTGTTAATAGATAGAATTAATACAGCTTCTTAGTCACTCATTTAAACATAAATCTCTAAACCCATTGTTATTTATCAATGAACAGTAAACATGCAAGGGTAAAAATTGATGCCACAGTATGATCATTTGTTTACTTATTTAGATCACAAAAAGTTTTGAAATATTTCTCTATACACCACATTCGTTGTCATGCTTGGTTTCTTGTCAGAACCAATTATAAGAATCTTGATAAGGCAACATACAATTTGTAACACATTCCTTAGCGTAGTTTACTTTATATTAAAGATCGATTATGAACCACTTTATGGCCATTCAATACCTAAAATAAACCAACCAAGTGAAATTTTTAAGAATTTTGGCTATTTTTGAAAAATCATAACTAAATCTTTAAAAATCAAAATCAAGTGGTTCAAGTCTCTAAATAAAGCTTATGAAATCCTCTATAGGGAAAAAATATTTCCTTGACCAATTTCTTGACTAATTAATATAATTTATTATGTGAAGAAGCACTGTTCATTTTGTCATTTTTCCATTTTCCAGCTTTTTCCCTCAACATTGGAAAATCATAACTTTTTATCTACTATCCAAATTTACTAAACTTCAGCTCATTTTAAAGCTTGGAATGTTTAGTAATTAACTAGAAAATTTCAAATAATTTAAACTTTATTTGCTATTTTCACTGTTACCTTAACATTGCTCTTTAATAAGGGCTTTGGGCCCTTTTTAGATTCTTTTGCATGCTTTCCTTCTTCCTCTCAATGCATCTAATTAAATTGCATACTAATATAGCATGCTTGGTCTATTACATAGCACATTCATCATGCTTCATAGTGTAGGAGTTTAAGCTACTATAATCCAAAAGTGCACATAATCAACTTTACGTCACTTTCCTCTTGAATTGAAATTTACATTTAGAACTTACCTTTGGTCTCTTTGCCTTTTACTTCTCAGCTTGACCTTAAAAAGGTTTTATTGGAGAATGAGATTCGTGGAATCCCAATAGCACATGTCTCTAACTAGCACATTAACATGCATAATCATTGTTGTGTAATTACTAACCTTACATCTTTACTTTCATACTTTGCCAAGGCATATCATCATCAAACATCAAACAAGAATTGGCATGCTCATATGTCACTCAACATAACATTAGCATGGCAATTACACAAACAATATTAATGACAATGTAAATGTAAAAGTTAGAGAAT
The DNA here is from genome assembly GCA_025593235.1 of Vachellia pachyceras. NCBI lineage: Eukaryota > Viridiplantae > Streptophyta > Magnoliopsida > Fabales > Fabaceae > Vachellia > Vachellia pachyceras. Next base: position 9,526 of record JANTPZ010146372.1, read on the forward strand.
GTACGTGCTACCTTATTAGCTTCCTTACTCTTTATTGATTTCTTTTTTGCACTTTTGGAACTTTCCTCTTGGAAATATCCTCCTCCACATTACATAATGCAATTGGCATTAATTACAAACCAATATCAATTACCAAAACATGACTTGCTCAAACTCTTCTTGACTCTTAAGAGCCTTAAAAACCCTTAACATTGCCAAAATTGATTCCAATGCTTTGAAAATCAAACTTTCACTTTTACCCTACACAATTTTTAATTTTAAGCTCAATAGAAGCATCAAAATCATCAAAATACAACTTCTTCCCCCTGAACTATGACTGGCCGAAAATCTCCATAATAAGGGAAAATATGATTTTTCACTTCTAGCTTCATAAGCATGCATAAACACAATCCTAAACCATTTTCCCATGAGCATTTGGCATTAAAACATCACTTCCTTGCAAATGGAAAATTGGACAGCACCTTCCCTAGGGTTCTTGATTTCCCAAAATTCATACAAGCTTCAGTCCAACACAAAACATACACTAATCAACTCCTTAACCTGCATAGAGTTGTTTGGTACCAATTATTTGAACTAGAACCCTCTCTTTCTCATTTTCTCTCTCAAGAACCCTAACAATATAGCAGCAAATCCGGCCACAATCCCAAAAACTAAACCATTAAAAGTGAAAAGGAAGATCAAGGAGCAAGAGTATGCAAAACTCCGCTTATCTTGGATTTCTTGGAGATTTTTCCTCTCTTCTTGAGCCACTTTTCTTCTATGTTTTGGTACTGATTTTGCACGAAAAATATGCTGGAAATGGAAGGAAAGAGATGCTTTAATGATAGGCTAAAGTGATCCAAGGTTGGAGATTTGATCTTGAATATAAGTTGTGATCTAATGGCCCATTATTACCCATCACATCTCTTGATTTTTCTACCCTTTTTATCCACATTTATTGGCTGCAAAAGATAAAGAAAAATCTGACTTCATGTGTCAAGTGAAGGTGGTGACATGTGTTCTTGATCTTGTATAACTTGGACTGATAAAGTAACTTTAGTCTGATAAATTATACCATTTGTTTAAGATAAATATTTCTCTTTTTGGGTCTTCAAATATGACCATTACAAGTGGCATGCACAATCATGGCAATAATACCTTTTGGAAACTTTATGTTTCCATAAAGTTACTTTACGCTATTGCAACACCGATAAAGCAACTTGCTGATAGCTAACTGGATCCGAGGTCACAAAAAATTTCCAAAATTAATTTTGAATTCTCACACATTTTCTTCTCTCAAAAGGCTTCCCAGAATATTTTTAATTAATTTTTAAAGAAAACCCCAAATCTGTTAGCGTAGGATTTGCCCAAGAGGGGGTGAATTGGTCAATTTAAAAAAATTAAACTTAAACCACAGAATATAATTAAAGTCACCGAGAGAGAGAGAGAGGAATGATGAACATAGAGGTTTATCCTGGTTCGATCCACTTGACCTATGTCTAGTCCTCAGAGCACTTCTGAGATTTCCAAATCCACTATCAACAGCAAACAAGGCCAATAATGCCTTTACAACGGAGAATCACACTGCCCCTCACTATATGCAATAAAACAGAGACTCACGCTCTCTGTTTTCTCACAAATTCACAGCCCAATGGATTCAAGGTCCCATCCTTGAATTTCTCTCTGATTTACAGAAGGTAATGCTCAGAGAAACTCTCTCAAATAGTAGATATTTAATGCTGAAGCTTAAAAGAATATTGCAAGATTTACAGAGAATATAATGAATGCCTTTGAAAGCTTGTATAAATGCTCGTATCTTCTCTGTAATGAATTATCGGTCCTTTTATAGATGCGGAGTAATAAATCTGCCATTAGAGACATTTAAGTGTCCGTTACTCTCATCAACCAACTCTTCGTCTTCACCATTAATGCTATAATAAATGCTTCTGAGTAGCGTAGTCGACGAAGGCTTGAATTATGCAATCTGTCTGTGAGGATAGCTTTTTCTCTTTCTATGATCCTGGGCTTCTACATTTATGAAGGTAGGTGAAATTCAAAAGTTGTTAATCACGAATAAGGAAAGATGCAGAGCAGGTAAAAAGCTATCAGAGAGAGAGAAAATAGCCGTTGAAAAAAATGCTCGAGTGTTGATTCATAGTACTCGAGTGTTAATCAAGCATTTTGAACTTATAAAATGATACTCGAGTGTTTTCTGTCAATGCTCGAGTTTCACAAACACTTTTGAAATTGCTCGAGGGTTATCTGAGAGTATTGCAAAAGATTTTAAAATTTGGTGTAAATACTCAAGTGTTGAAATTCTTATACTCGAGTGTAAAGAGAACTTCAAGTTGCTGCTCAAGTGTTCAAAGGAGAACTTGAAGTGAAATAAATTGAAATATCACAATACTCAAGTGTTAGAATCTTAATACTCAAGTGTTGTCACCTTTCTTTACCATTACTCGAGTGTTTTGATGGAGGTGTTGTGTTTTGTGAGAAAATATACTCGATACTCGAGTGTTGTCAATTCTTCCACATAATACTCGAGTGTTGTGCTTGAAGTGTTGTCTTTAGTTTGAAAACTTTGCCCGATACTCGAGTGTTGAAAACTAGCACTCGAGTGTTGGCAACACTTCCTCCACAACACAAGTGTTATGCTTCAAGTTCAAGTATTTTGACTCAATACTCGAGTGTTGCCAATACTTTCATTTGTAACTCAAGTATTCTTCTTCAAGTGTTGAGTATTCTTTTGAAAACAAAGCCCGATACTCGAGTATTACAACACAGTACTCGAGTGTTGTCAATACTTCAATACAATACTTGAGTTTCATACGAAAGTATTCTAATTTTAATACCATTACTCGAGTGTTTCAAAACATCACTCGAGTGATTGCAACACTTCATCCTAATACTTGAGTTTTCACTTAAAGTGTTGAATCTCAGAAACATTTTAACTCACAATGCTCAAGTATTAAAGTCCAAAACTCGAGTATTATCAACACTCTCAACAAGAACTCAAGCTTTGTCTGAAAGTATTGATTTTTAACTTATGAAAAACCTTGACACTCGAGTATTAAAGCACAGTACTCGAGTATACTCAATACTTTCATACAAAATTAATGACTTGATCACAAAACTCAAGTGTTTCACTAAGAACACTAAATCATCAACAATTTAAGCTTTATAATTCCTGAAATCATTTTGTTATCATCAAAATAAAGCATCAACATTCTCCCCTTTTTTTGATGATGACAAAAACTTTTTAAAATCAGAGATTAGGAGTTATAAGCTTAAATTTAAAAAAAAAATTCATAAGCCATGAAATCAAATAATCGATAAACATAACTCATAAGTCATAAAATTATTCATTAATCATAGTATCAAAGAGTCATAATCAAAACATGAATGATAAAAGCAACAAAGCAACAAAAGATACATATGATTTTCTTTCTCCCCCTTTTTGTCATTAATCAAACAAGGGGTGAAGAAGGAGAGGAGGGAGTAGGATCAGATGAAGGCTCTGGAATAGGAGTGGGCTGAGGATCAATAATAGGATTTGAGAGAGCCACTGAAGTCAGAGGTGGTGCAGGTATAGGCTGAGGCTCTGGGTTCATGATGGAGGATGAAAAGTCAATCATGGGCAATACATCATCTGTAGGTGGATCCTCGGGTAACTGAGATGGAGGTGGAGGAGGAGCAGAGGTAGAAGCCTGAAAATCTCTGATAAACTGCTCAATAAATGATACCCTGCTGTCCAACCCAGAGACTCTGCCATCCAAGCCAGCCACAGAACCCTGTAAAGCATCAAACTTCTCCAGGAGAAAATCCTTAAACTTGATAAGATCCAGAGATAAAGATGTAATTGCAGTATCCAAGGTCTTCCATGTGAAGTGATCATTTGCAGCTCTAAGAAATGAGTCAATATACTGATGAGTCTAACCCTGAAAGTGAGATATGAACTCCTCACTCATTCTTCTGAACTCAGTTTCCATGTAGTTCTACAAGGCTGCCTAGGCAAATGATGGAGCAAAAGATGGCTGAGGTGGAGCAAATGACTAAGCCTCATCCTGTCCTTGGGATGTGGCAGTTGTGGTCTTCCTCTTCTTCGTAGGTTGAGATTGAACCCTTACCACATCTATGTTCATTATGTGGAAGTGATGAGCAGCAAATAGGATGGGTTTTTCAACCTTTTCAACTATGTACCAAACCTGATATTGATCTCTACACCTCTAGTCCTTATGACCATAGAGTGATGAGTGATATTTTCCTTTTCATCCTTTAAAGAGTTTGACTTCATGTTGTTATAAAATATCCTCACCATCTCAGGGGAATATGGCATATTAATCTCAATCAAGTTCCTATAGTGCTCCATGTACTCAACAATATCAATTCCTAATGCCTTAATTTCTTCCGATTTCACATAAATTCTAGGTCACAAAGCACGGTTCTTATATTTCAACTCATATTCATCATGCTTAGTAATGTATAATGTGGAAGTGATATAGCCTTCAAGGGGTTCCAAATGTGTTACCTTTTTGGAGCCTCTCCTAGATGATTCCCTGGGACCACTAATTCCTCCTATTCTCTTCCTCTTTGGAGCCATTTTGCCTGGAGAAATGCTTTCGGTCTCCGAATCTGAATCTTGGGCATATGATGGAATAGGGGCTGAGGATGATGAGAAGGAGCCTTACCCTTATCCTTCTTCATGATTGATTTTGGTTTATTAGAGTGAGATTTACGAACCAAAGGAACCACAATTTCTTCCTCCTCGGATGGCTCTATGATTCTCACCTACTTTGAGGATGATTGAGAGTGAATATGGGCTGAAGATGCTGACTTTATTTTCTTGGTACGGGCCATGGTGATTTGCAAGCCAGAAAATGAAATTTTGTTGGAGTTTTGGAAGTCACAGATGTTAAGAGTACAAGTGATGAGAGATGAAGAAATCTGTGGATTAAAGATGTTTTTAATGAAATAAATGGAAGGATTTTGATGGTTTTTGGTAGTCGAATGGGTATGTAAATAATTTGGGAGGAGATGTAATGGTTGGATGGATGGATTGGAGAGTACTCGAGTGAAGAAAATGAGGTTAGGGTTCGAGTGAACATCAAAAAAGGGATTTTGAAGATCAGATGTGCCAACACTTGAGCATTGTGTTTTAGTACTCGAGTGTTGACGAAAAATAGCCTGAGTACTCGAGTGTTGTAACGCAGTACTAGAGTATTGAGTGTAACACTTGAGCATTATTTTAACAGTACTCGAGTATTACCTCAAGAAAGATGAACAGAAAGGCCAGTACTCAAGTATTAACCTTGAGTACTCGAGTATTAGTCTTTGCTTGCCAACACTTGAGTATTGTTACTTCAATGCTTGAGTATCGGGGTCCCCTTCCATTTAGCGAATGCCATCACTCGAGTATTCCTATGGAGTACTCAAGTATTGGGGTCCTTGGTCTGCAAAGACACTTCAACACTCGAGTATTGACTTTTCAATACTCGAGTATCGGGATTCAAGATTTAGAATTACTTACCACATTCGAGTTTTGAGATTGAAAAACTCGAGTATTACCTTTACTTCCATTCAATACTCGGGTATTTGACTTCCAATGGCGTTCAATGCTCGAGTGTTGATTCCCAGAACTTGAATGTTGCTCCACAAGTCCTCACTTGAACCTGAAACTCGAGTATTTCAACTTATTAAACAGTTAACATTCGAGTAATACCTCATAACACTCGAGTGTTCATAAAAAATTGTTGTACACTTCTTTTTTTTGCCTTCAGTACTCGAGTTTTAACTTCAAGTGTTTAGTTCAACACCTGCAAAACTATGTCAAAACACTCCGAAGCTTAAGTTAGTAATGATATAATCATCAAAATAACATTAAATTAACATTATACTTACAATTCATTGGGATTTACTATTCCCAATTCTCTTCTGATCTTCATGAATTGTTCTCTGGCCAAAGGTTTTATGAAGATATCATCTAGCTGAAGATAAGTAGGAATGAATTCAACTTTGATGTCTTTATTTTGCACATGATCCCTGATAGAATGGTGTCTAATGTTAATATGCTTGGTCCTTGAATGATGCACATGATTCTTTGAGAGGTTTATTGTGCTGGTGTTATCACAGAAGATGGGAATTTCCTTGAAAATTATTCCCAAATCCTGAAGTTGCTACTTCATCCATAAAACTTGAGCACAACAGCTTGCAGTAGCAATATATTCAGCTTCTGTAAATGCTAATGACACTTGTGCTTTTTCTGAACCAAGATGCCAGAGCTCCACCAAGGAATTGACATTGGCCACTTGTGCTTTTTCTGTCAATCTTATACCCAGCATGGCCAAAGTCTGAATAGGCAATTAATTCTTCACTGCTTCCTTTTAGATACCATAATTTAAGATCAGTGGTACCAGCTAGATATCTGAGAATTCTCTTGAAATTTTCAGCATGGGATTCCTTTGGAGTAGCTTGATAACGAGCACACATTCCAACACTGAATTTAATGTCAGGTCACTTGCTGTGAGATAAAGCAAAGATCCAATCATTCCTCTATATCTCTTGATATCATAGTCCTTTCCATTTGCATCTGCATCAAGAAGTGCATTTGAACTCATAGTAGTGTCAGCACTTTTGCATTGATCCATTCCAAATTTTTTCAACAGCTGTTTGAGGTATTTGGCCTAATTGATAAAGATGCCATTCTTTCTTTGCTTGATCTGAAGTCCTAGGAAGAAACTTAACTCTCCCATCATAGACATCTCAAATTCTCCCTGCATCATCTTAGCAAACTCTTGGCAAAGATCATCGTTAGTTGCACTAAAGTTAATGTCATCAACATAAATTTGTACAATTAATAAATTTGACTTTGAATGCTTAATGAATAAAGTTGTATCCACTTTTCCTCTAACAAAATCTTTCTTGATTAAGAAATTACTTAACCTTTCATATTAAGCTCTAGGAGCTTGTTTCAAACCATAGAGAGCTTTCTTTAATTTGTAAACATGATTTGATTTGGAAAGATTTTCAAAACCAGGGGGTTGCTCAACATAAACTTCTTCCATAATGAAACCATTTGAGAAAGCACTCTTTACATCCATTTGAAAAAGTTTGAAATCCATAATGCAAGCAAAGGTAAGTAAAATACGTATGGCTTCTAATCTGGCCACATGAGCATAAGTTTCTTCATAATTAATGCCTTCTTCTTGATTATGTCCTTTTGCGACCAATCTTGCTTTGTTTCTGACAATGATTCCAGATTCATCAAGCTTGTTCCTGAATACCCATTTTGAACCAATGACTGGATGATCATTTGGCCTAGGTACTAAGTCCAAAACTTGATTTCTTTCAAATTGATTTAACTCCTCTTCCATTGCAATGATCCAATCATTGTCAGTCAAAGCTTCCTCAACATTCTTAGGTTCTATATTTGAAATAAAAGATAAGAATTGAGCCTCGTTCATAAATCTTTTTCTGGTTCGTACACCTTCATTCACCTCTCCAATCACTTGATTGATGGGGTGATTTTGGATGTATTTCTAGGCTCTTGGTTGAGGGGATTTAGGAAGTTCATTTGATTGATCACTTTCAAAAACATAAGATGATTGATTATTAGATGAATTTTCTTTGCAAGGATTTTCAAAACCTTTTGAAACAATAATTTCTTCATCATCGTCAGACTTTGTTTGAGGATTGGTTTTAGCAAATACCACATGCACAGATTCTTCCACCATACAAGTTCTTTTATTAAAAACTCTAAATGCTTTACTCCTATTTGAATAACCAAAGAATTAACCTTCATAAGACTTGGGATCAAACTTACTAAGGTTATCCTTACCATTATTGTGAATGAAGCACTTGCTACCAAAGACATGTAGATGAGACAAATTTAGTTTTCTTCCCTTGAATAACTCATATGGTGTTTTTCCCAGAGAGGGTCTTATGTATGCTCTGTTTGATATGTAACAGGTTGTGCTTAGAGTATCTGCCCAAAACACTTGAGACACTTGCTTTTCTGTCATCATTGCTCTTGCCATGTCTGCTAGTACTCTATTCTTTCTCTCCACCACTCCATTTTACTGAGGAGTCCTTGGTACTGAGAAGTTATGATTGAACCCTTCACATTCACAGAATGTTGCAAAGTCTCTGTAATATCCTCATTTTTCTATAACTGAGGATGTGGCTAAACGAAGGGCTACAGAGTGTTCAAGGGTTCGGAGAATAAATAGAAGTATAACAGATGCCAAATATGCCATTTTGCAAGTAAATAAAATGTAAGGGCAAAATGGTCATTTTGATAAAAGTCAAGGGCATTTTGGTAATTTTGACCAAAATACCGAAAAATGACCTGAGGCACCAGGAGATAGAGAAAAAGCCATTGATCATCAATTGAGACTCAGTTAAGGTTAAATGGACAAAAATGCCCTTTGTGGGACATTTTTACGATAATTAATATTCTGGCTATTTAATGAGTTTTTGCCAAATATTATTATTTAAATTGTCCAAAGGCCTCATAAAATAGTATTTGGAGTCCCTAATTTATAAAATTGTTTCCATAAGAAAGTTGGAAACAGTTTGTTGGAGTGTGATACGAAAAGCCAAAAATCGCTGAAAATGGATTTTCGGAAGAAAATTAATTAAGATCATTTCCGAAATGAGTTTTGAGAAAAGAAAAATATCCTAGTGAGCTTATGAATTATGGGAATTTTTGATGCATTGAATGGTCTTAGTGATCAGAGAATTCCCGAAAAGCATTTTCGGTAGCAAAAAAATCACTAAAGTAAGGGTATTTTTGGAAAGTAAAAGTTTGGACAGATTTTTACTAAGCCAAACTCCCCCATTTCTGTCCGTTTTCGTGCTGAACCAGAGGAGGAAGAGAGAGGCGGTGGAGAAGAGAAATGGAAGAGGAAGTGCAAGTTCAAGCCAAAATTCAAGGTAATCTAGTGTTTCAAGCTTGATTCTTCCTCTAGAACCTCCATTCTCCCATCTAATCAGTTTAACTTTATCTAAAAATGGTTGAGGGGTCTGTTTTGATGAAGAGGGATGTGAGAGAAAATGAAGAAGGGTGGAAATTGGAAGCAACAAATGTTACAAATCAACTCTATGCATGTTTTGTTGCATGTTGATGCCAAGTTTGAGTTGATTTGAGCTTGTAGTGAATTTTTGGCATGAAACCCTCCTTTTGGCCACAGAACGAAATTGATTATGCATGAGTATTCATGTGTTTATGTTATGTGATTATTGGAGAATGGTGTAGGAATGGAATTATGCATATTTGTGCAATGAAATCTTGCAAAATTCCATTTCCTCTCATGTGGGCAGATTTCGTGCAGCTACAGTAATGAAGGGAAAGAGTGTGACTTTGAAT
>JANTPZ010146373.1:0-27745 GCA_025593235.1 Vachellia pachyceras
TTGTAAATATCACCTTTCTTAAGAGCTGAATTTGAGTAACCTTTTGCACCAGAAGGCACACACAACACTTTGATAATTCCCCCACTATCCAAGGAATCAGAGAAAACCCTGAAGGAAGATCCTAAGAAAATATCTGATACCTGCAGCAGAAAGAAAATTTTATTTCAGCAAGATCAATTCATAAGGAGAAACAGATAAATAAAACATTGTCAACACAACCAACATTTCAAAAAATGATGATTCTGACCCCAAGACTAAAGCAAGGTTTATTAAATAAAAGATGGAACATGAAGCGGATGTTCTAAAGTTCTAAAACTAATAACTAGAAATATGCAACCAAAATATCCCAAAGTATTATGGAGGAAGTCAAAGAATAGATCGCTACATCTTTTAATTCAAGATCGTATCTGGTATCTGGCCTGTCAGAACCGTATCTACTCATTGCTTCAGCATAAGTAAGCCTGGGAAATGGATTCGGTAACTCCACTCCTTTGATTTCAAGAAAAACCTGCAACAAACACTTCCTATTTACACCCACAACAAGAGCGTATATTTAAGGTAATCAGCAGATTTAAAAGGCAAAAACAAGTGCAGTTGTATGGATATACAATAAGTACCCAGTGCCCTAAACAATTTCCAGTTGCTCAGATTCATATATGAATGCGTGTGTTCATCAGCATGTAGAAATCTGTGTGCACACGTATCTATTTATAGTATACATTTGAAAATGCTTACGACTGTATTATATGGATCCCTGTATGAATGTGCGCATGAGGTCATCTATGTTAGGGCCTAAGCTCACATCTATGTTAGGGTCAAAGCATGGTAAGCATGTGCATGCGTGCATCTGTCCAAGTGTGTGGGTAGGCACGTGCATATGTACTTCCACTTCTTCACTTTCTCCCACCTAAAACCTAAAGGAACTTTCCAAGAGCCAAGATATTATCAACTTCTATCATGTCCCTCACTTCCAAGATTTACACTAACAATATGCTTACACTAATTTCAAGTTACGTGGCATTTTTTAAAATGTTTTTATAGAGAGGCTTCTAAATACAAACAATAAAAGCCAACCTTTCTGATCAAATCTTCATTAAGTGCCAACATGTCCTCTAAAGGAGTAAAAGCCATTTCCATATCTAGCTGTGTGAACTCAGGTTGTCTATCTGCTCTTAAATCTTCATCACGAAAACATCTGACAAATTCAGCACATGGCATCACTATCACACGCAACATTTAAGATGAATTCAGCCATATATAACTTCGACTAATAAAAAAAACTTTTAAACAAACAGAACATATATATCATACTAAAGCTCAAGTAGCTATCCCAGAAATTATGCCTGGCACAAGGTTTCTGTTCATAGAAGTAATGAATGCTAGAATTTCTCTTGAATAAATATAGCAACAGAGGCTTAAACAACTAATTAAAAAAATCTCACCTTGCTACTTGATAATATTTATCAAAACCAGCTACCATAAGCATTTGTTTAAAGAGCTGTGGACTTTGAGGCAAGGCATAAAATGTTCCTGGCTTCACAAGTTACACAAGAACTGATTAGAACACTAGCACAAAGAAACTATCCCAAACATGATAATTAAAGAGACAAAATTAGAAGTTTTTCCCTGACAAATGCTATGATTATGAAATATATTATTCCAAACAACTAGTCATGTTTTCCAAAGCATTACACAGAGTTTATTGTGAGTCATTTTATTTATTGCTGATAAGATAATGCAATTCATTTCAGAAACATACCAAAACACCAAAGAAAACTTGAGTAATTTTAAGGTCATAGTCTTTTGTAACCATTTTGAGTATCAATGCCTGAAAAGCATAATTGCAAGGCTGTCAAAATCTAAACAGTTGTAAATACCTGGACTCTCGAGGGCACCAAATAATCTCGTGCACCTTCAGGGGTGGATCTAGACAGTATTGGAGTTTCAATCTACCTTGTAACCATAAAGACAAAGATCAATAGATGATACCAACCATCAACCTCAAACCAACATGGTAGAGGAGGAGGCAATATAACTCAAATGGTGGGGAAAACAACACAAATAATGCACTCACTAAACATTACCTCCACAAAACCATGTGTGTCTTCTAGATACCGTCGAATGAGTTTAATAACTTTATGCCGCAGCAATATGTTGGAACTCATTTGGTGCCGTCTTAGATCCAGACATCGGTACCTTCCAAGAAGAGAAATTAAGAATAGATCTCCACAAAATAAATAAATATAAACAAGAGGCGTTATACAATGCCTAACTTTCTAACATGTAAAACAAAGCCATGAAGATTCAGTACCACATAAGAGCATGGGTATCAAGCATGGGAACTTTAGATATGTTACTGAATGAGAAGTCTATTTTCCTAGAAGTTGAAGTTAAAGACCAGGTCTTGACATGATTATGACAAAATTTTAAAGGAACAGCTACCAAAATACATATAGATAAATCAAATATGAGCTTCAAGATCTTTGTAAGTACCTCAAACGGATTTCTTCTTTAAGAGAATCTCTTGCATCATCAGCTGTAGTCACTAAGAATGGTAACTTTGACTTTACGGCATTTAATATATGAACACTCTCAGCAACAACCTACCACACACAAATACTTCGAATATTAATGGAAAAAGGCAGTAATTTCAAAACTCACGATAACAGAACACCAAAAACCAATTGGTTTAGTGCACAATGGCTTGTTTCTTCAAATGCTAAGTAACAATCAATGGACATGGGAAAGAATTGAATTAAAAACAAAGAACTTTCATGCAAAGAGATGAATTTTCAGATAAGAAAAGTTATTATAGCAGGCCATGCCATTCTTCCTTCCTAAACCGCCAAAAGCAACATATCAAAAGCAAGCTCAAGCATCATAAGGCTATCAAGGACAAGAATTTCAAATTGTTGTTCAATCTATCTCTTACTCAAATTTGACAAGCATTACAAATGAAAAGGCAATATATTATAAATTGGACCAGACTAACAGAAATGTGATGCCCTGGCTAAATATTACTGCATACCTCAACAAAGCCGGTTTTCATTTTCTTGTTGATGGATTCATTTGGCCGAGACCGGACAATACCTTCAATGGCTACAACATATTCGAGTCTCAGGTCATTGATTGTTGAATGAGCATCAGGAAATTCGTCTGGAAGGGTCGTAACCTCCATTTTAACATTAATCAGTACAAATGCGATTGTACAAATCATTGGAATGACAAAGTATAAAACGCAAGATGAGCGCTGAAACTTGCAATAATACTGATAATAGAAATTGTGCTATCAGCAGCAATACTACAAATAAGCAACCTGCTATAACAGAAGCTGGCTGAGTACCTGAATGATACCGGTATGATCTCTGAGGTTAAGAAATGTGAGGCCACCATGGACACGGTGAAGAGCAACCCAGCCACAAAGCTGGACCCTTTTACCTACATCGTTCAAAGACAATTCGCCACAAAAAGCATCCCTAGCAACCCATTCAAGAGACTCCTTGAGGTGAAAAGGTGGATGAGAACTAGATGTTAGTGTTTCAGAAGCAGAAGTAGGTGGTTGTATTGAAGGAGATGAAGAAGCCGAAGCAGAAAAAACAGTTCTGCATAAGGGAAGTGCTCTGTGAAGGGAATTGGAAATGGTGCTGATCAAGAAGAATGATGGCTTAGGGCGGAGGGCTATCAAAGGCAAGGCTTTGAGAAGCAGAGCCATAATCCTGCCGGAAGTCACTGAGACTGATATGTATAATAATATAATTCAGAGCCTAAAGACAGGATTCAAGGTCAGAAGAACGGCGAGAAAAAATTGACCTTGCACCCTTTATCCGCTCTCTACTTTGACGGAAGCGGAAATAAGGGGGTGTTGGGAATAAGAGAAAAAGAAGTTGCAGAACACAGAACGCAAAACACAGCCAGTTGGCGCGAGCAAGATGCAGTGAAGACTGCTTCCACGAACAGACCTGGCTAGCGGGTGAATGGAATGAGGATAAGAGGGGGCAAACGGCGTCGCTTTTACCTCCAAGTAAGATGGGCCTGATCTTGGTATCATGGGTCAACTATAACCATTAAACAATCGGTCTATTTTTTTTTTGATACAAACAATCGGTCTATTGTTTAATGGTTATAGCAATAGACCGATTCACTCCAACTTGGGCCAGGGCTCTGTTTTTTTGCCAATGGGCCAGTGACTACTTACTTCCCATTCATATTCTCACTTCCTACTATCAACATTTCTCAGGGTGAAGGTTCAAACCCTGGGGAGTGATAGCCATGATAATTAACACAACTTCAAAGAGGTTATCCTATCGGTACCTCGCTATCTTCGTAAGGTCTCTTCGCGGGGGTTCCGGATTAGTTTGGGGCGGGCAATGAACCCAGGATACCGGATGGTTTATACCAAAACCTGTATCAAAAAAAATATTCTCACTTCCTTATTCAAGGGATATTTATGTTTAGTACCCAATAATATCAAAAAAAAATTGCCTTTTGTAAAAGGATACATTTGATTAATAAAAAAAGGTTCAAATGATAGAAGGATGCTATGGTCATTAGGTCAGCTTGTGAAAATATTAGAACTTAGCTATTGGAATGATTGGGAATCCTCATTGGCTTCATCCTTTCGTAGGTTACATCCTACAATTCATTTATTGGATTTTCCCCTAATTTCCCGTAGCTATTACATTAGTTTTATTCGTTAATGGGAAAAGCAAGTTTGTGTCAACGTTTTATCACCGGTTTGACATGTTACCTTGTTCAGAGACAATAGGCTTATTTGGAACCATGTTTTCAAAAGTCGAACGCACGTTTACCATCGTTTTTCCGTAAAACGAGATAATCTCCTCCATATATTTACCTCAACTTGCGTAAAAATACTTCTCTACCGCGTTCTCAAACGGGTCCAATAATGTACACAACAAAATGAGAGCAATAGTACACTCTTAAAAATCATTCTTCCGTCATTTTGATTTTTTTTATAAATAATGAAGTTTAGCTTAATCATAAGTATCTTACATGATACAGCTAACAATTGAGGTGACGTTAGCTCAAGATTTAAAATTCTTTTTTTAAATATAAATAAATTGACAATGAGATGGAGATTCTCACGGACATATATTATTGTGGGTCCTTGAGAACTCCGTTAGGGAAAGGAGTTACGTTGGGAAAACGGAGTTTACGGATTTCTATATGATTTTACGGATTTAAAGATAGTTTTTATGGATTTCGAGATATTTTTACGGATTTTAAAACAGTTTTATCTCGATTTGCGTGTTCCGTTTTGGGGAACAAGTTCCCAAACAAACACATTGTTTTCAAAGAAAATTAATATTATTCTTTTCTTTTTCAAGTATTTTACAGCCTACGCAAGGTCATGAAAGTGGGGGTCCGATTATGCATTTAGCACGTTCCCTGAAAAAATGGGACCTCGCCCAAACCTGTACAAAGCATATATCAAGTGTCCTTTTAAAGTTTTAGCAGCACAGTGCCTTCATAGATTAGCATAAAATTATTTATAAGTGACATTAAACAAGTCTACCAAGTGTGAACGTTTGTGATAATCTCTAGTCGGCTGATGAATTATTTTGGGGAAAATATGAGGATCAAAATTTATCTAATGTATGTATTAATAATGATAAGAGGCATATGAATTACACCGTCCTTAAATCATTGTTCACTGAAACAATGGGTCCGTTTAGAAACTCGGTGGGGAAGTGCTTTTACGTAAATTGAGGTAAATATATGAAGGAGAATATTTCATTTTACGAAAAAATACTGTTGAACAGGCTTTTTAAACTTCTCAAAAGTATTCCAAACGGGTTAATAAAAGACTAATAAAGTGCATGTTTGGAAAATATTTCCTCAAACAATGCACCCAAATCAAGATAAAAAACATATTGGAATCTGTAAAAAGCATTTTAAAATCCGTAAAAAATTTTTAAAATTGGTATAGTCCTTTTTCAAAACGGATTTTTAGACTGTCGGCCTTTACTTAAGAGGGGGATGCGAGAGGGAAGGAAGTGCATGTGATGGGAAGGAATCCCGTGAAGCAATTATAGAGATGCATAATTAATTAGGTGTGCCTAAAATTTAATGAAAGCCAATGCTAATCAAATATTTGTCTGACTTGTGACAATGCAACCGACCACATAGGATCCGTTCCTCCTTGATAGCATTATGTATGGACCCTACACTCGTTTGTTTCTGTTGTTGCGGTCTCTTTCACTACTTCACGGGTTCGCTTGAATACGTAAGCTCTGCTTCTCTACTGTGTGCCCATCCACACTAGACGCTTCCATTTCATATAATCACATACATCCAAGCTGTTATCTCCGATGATCCGAGCCACAAGTTTTTTTTTTTTGTTCAGCATCTAGACCCTTCTTACAATATACATATACATATACATATATATATATATATCCATGTGAGGCTTCTCCGTACTTTCTTGCTATAACACCCTCTCAGAAAA
The DNA here is from genome assembly GCA_025593235.1 of Vachellia pachyceras. Lineage (NCBI taxonomy): Eukaryota > Viridiplantae > Streptophyta > Magnoliopsida > Fabales > Fabaceae > Vachellia > Vachellia pachyceras. Next base: position 6,467 of record JANTPZ010146373.1, read on the forward strand.
AATACCATTCTTTTTGTTTTCTTCTCCATCGACTATCTGTCTCTTCCCACATATTTACACTTCCCCTCTCCTCCTCCAATTCAAACCTGACGTACTCTTAATTTTAATGTTATGGCAAGGCCATTCAATTTATTTACTGTTTGCTTTCTGCTCCGGCATCGTCTCTCTATTCAGTTATCAATATTCTTCAGCAACATCATATTTAGTAGTATAATTACCTTGTACGTTGCATGCATCCTATATATGTATATATGTATGTATGTATACACCCTCTGCAAAACACATGCAATATTGGCTATCTTTACTCTTTATTAAGGTGGTTAGCTGGGTTTTGTGGCTCATCTAACTCCTCACTCTCTCTCTCTCTCTCTCTCACCCAGCCCTACAAACTCACACACGTGAATCCACATATCAATCATTCACTTCACAATCCTTGTCATGTCCCCACTCAATTAGCAGAATTGTTAAAGATAACTAATCTGACGGCTACGTACTGGGTTGAGAATATACTGTTAAGTCACAATAATTCATACAGAAGGCCATATAATGGAGCCAAAACCCCATATATATATATATGTGTGTGTGTGTGCTGGAGCGTGTGTGTGTCTCTACCTGTTAATGCCCCATATATACAGTTCAGATGCATCTATGCATACATACACCATGCATATGAATCAATACCTAACCATTATGGTCGTCAAATTGCAACTTTGAACAGAAAGCTCTCACCATGCCACCACTGTGCCCCAGCCAAAGTGTATGTGAGCATATATTCATTCTTAAAATGGAGGCTCTTGTTGCTCTCTCCATGTGTGTGTGTGTTAAAAAGTAATGCATACCCAGGGGAAAAGAACGGACGGCATGTTCATGATTAAAAAGAGAGTATATATTGCTTTTCAATTAAGAATTTATCAGCTCAGATGATGCATGACGACGATTCATTTGTTTACGATGGGATCGATGAAACAGGAATACCGTTGCTTACTTCTATTGGAACATGAAACCAACCGAATTTTTGGCTGTGATATGTAAAATAATCAATTAATTCATCAGCAAGCCAATGCGGTTGGGACGTGATTTTCCAACAAGAGGGGAATTAATGAGGAAGCTGATTTAATAACTATGCGAAAGAAGTGGGTGAAGATGGGTTGATTGATGATGATTAGAATGGTTGAATTAGATTCTCTCTCTCTCTCTCTCTCTGTATACGTTGATTGATTAGCCTGCTGCCACAGTGCTTTCACATCCTATGTAACATTCATTCAAAAGGCGCTCATCAGTCTCTTTCGATCATATCCTCATCATGCACTGTTTTTTTTTTTGGGCGAATTCATAACATATACACATGCATGTGTGCTAATTAGCAATTCAATTAATCAAGTTAAAAGGCTGTGTATATACATATATATATATGATTGTTATTCGTGCATGTGGAACATAATCAAGGATATATATCCTTGTCCATGCAGTTTCCTATACATCTTTAACAGTGGAATCCCCATGGATAGAGATTGCTGTGGACCATATCTCCATCACTCATCATCTCTTTCTTTTGCCCATTCAATCATATCATAAGGATCATCATCATCATCATCCAGGCCAGGGTGGACGAGAAATCGAATATTTCCGACAATACTTTTTTTATCATTTCATGTAATGGGGTTCACCAGTCACCACGCATAGTCGACAGAATTAAGTGCACCAATTTCATCTCATGCTGGTCATCATTTGAAAGGTGATAACAGAACACATTGCTGATCTCGTAGAAACTCACCTTAATTTTCTTACTATACTCATCAATATGAGCTTCATAGCTTAAAAAAAAAATGATATTCAGTGGCATCTTCTCTTGTGATAAAAGGCCAATTAAAAAGCTGAATGTTTCCTCAAATGGTTGAAGTACGCGTGCGAAAGTTACCATTTACCAACCACACATAATCACGCCGCTTTATTCCATCACGAAAGTAATGTATTCTCCGCATAACTAATTCAAACCCAACCAAATTTATCCTAACTCGCTTCGGTCAAAACAAATTAATAATAATAAAATAAACGAAAGTGACCCAGAGGGGGAATCAAAGCAAACAGTTCCATTTCTCTATTTCTAATGGTTTCAGCAAATTTCTGTTTTTCACTGTTTCTTTTTTTTTTTAATTGCAACGTCAGGTTATGTTTGAAAAAGAAAAGAAAGACTGCTAGTTAATAAATAGAGAAGTTAGATGCCTCACACAAGACTAATCCAACATAAGTTGACTCCTGCAGCATGGTGATGACGCTTCTAAAAGAACTATGTTTGGCAATTCTTTGAACAAGTTTTAGGTCTTCAGCCATTGAGCAAAATATTGATCAATTCTAGCGTTACAGTCTCTGTTTTGATCTGATTACATCAAAAGGCTAACAAACACAAACATACTCCAATTGTTTTTGGGCTTTTGGAAAAGAAAAACTACAGAGAAAGACCAAAATATACATACAAGGAGGATACGGATTCACGGGTCCCAACAGACCATTGATTCACGCAGTAAAGCCTATATTATATTTTAATCACTCACACACAGAAGAAGCCAAATCCGACTGTGTATCGACGGCGTTTTCAAGGCGTTCCCGTGTTAGCGTAATTATTTACCAGCGCCAAGGCATTGCTCGTGAACTTCTTCAAGTCCGTCACCTTATCGCACACATCCGCCTTCACTGGATTTTCCGGCACGTCCTCGAAGCCGTCCGTACAGGTTTCCTCGTCCGTCAGCGCCGCGCTCATCCACGTTTGCACGTTGCTCATCTGGAACCTGAACGACTCCTCGCCGGAGCCGGCGGCCCCAAGCTGCCGCATCTGCTTGAGGGAGCCGCGGATTTCGTCTACGGCGTCTCCGACGTTGCTGAAGCAGTCATGGAGGGCGGAGGCGGCGCGGGAGTTGGCTTCGTACTCGGCGTCGCGGGTGAGGTTGGAGATGTAGGAGGCCATTCGGTGAGCCTTGGAGAGACTGAGGGCGATGGCGACGCGAGCGAGCTGACCAGGATTCTGCTGGACGGCATTGGCGTAGCGGGAGAGGGAGGAGTAGCAGATGTCAGGGTAGAGAGTAGTGCCGCAGCTTGTGCGGATGAAATCCGCGGAGTTTGGGAGAGAGTGGGCGGGGGCGGGGGCGTAGGAGTCGCCGACGGCCGTGGATGGGTGGAGGAAGAGGAATATGGATGAGAAGATGGAGAGGAGAAGGAGGCGTTGGGTTGTCATGGCCAGTTTTGTTTCGGTTATTGGTTGGGCTCTCGTCCTTTAGGAATAAGGATTGGCGTTCAGAAACGTTCGGTGGGGGAGGGTATAAGTAGGCAAGAATGAAGAATCTAAGGGCGAATTTACTTTTATGTCCGTTATCATTGAGCATAATTACGTGAATACCACCTATTCATGTTTCGTTTGCCCGCCAAGCATAACGGCATTCATCTCAGTAAGGCCAAGAGGAGCATTGTGTGGTGTGAGGACTCTTAATTACAAAGATGATGATGATGATGATAATAATTAAATATTATTTAATAATTGAAAGTGGAAAACATGAAGGAGGGTGAGTGAGTGGTTAAAGGAGTTTAGCGGCTAGTGCTTGTGATTGCACATTGAATCAGCGGTTGCGCTTAACATCACCATTCACCCCAAAAAGCATCAGTTCCTTATTTTCCTTTTATTCTATTCATACTCACACTGGCCTCTTTCTTTTTCCTTTTTGTCTTTTCCCTCCTCCCAGTAATTTCCTCTCTCCGTTTGTATAAACAGTGGCAAGCTATGAAAGGTGCTTCTTTAACATGATTTACGATCTACGATATTAGTACGTGAGATGAATTTTATTTCGATTTTTAGATGAATTTGCTTTTAAACAGCTTACTCATGTCAAGGCATGTCTCCAGTATCAAAAGGCACTTACAAAAGTATTAACTGATCGTCAATTACTGAAGTCCTTACATCCGCAAGAGTTAAACAACAATCTTGTATGCTATGAGTCAACCAGGCAAATCAATTTTGCATGCCCAACAATGGAATTGGTTAACCCTGCACAACATAACAAATTATTGTTCAAATCTTCATTAGAATATGTGTCCATTTTAATATCTGACAGTGGATGGCACATGATTGCCTACAAGGATGCATGATGGTTAGGGGGAATCAACTTTTGTTGGAGACCTTCCTCATATATATCACCCATCAACTATGAATAGCTGAATTATATGTATAAGGTGATATATCTTTAGAGTCTGAACCATGTAGGAGACTCTCGCTAATTAATGAAGGTAATAGACGCGAGATTTTGATATGTTGCAAGGATGAATCTTTGGATCATCTATTCTGAATCCCAAAAGATTTTGCCTCTTTTTAATATTGTATACCACTGCTACATATATATAATATATATATCATTGTATTCATTAATAATCACTTTCAACGACAGGACCATATATACTCCATAAAGTAGGCAACTGGCATCCATATATTAGAAGGTCCTCTATATATTTATATCTTCATCATCTAATCAGATACCACGTCTTGAAAATTAACATATATCTTACTTGTGTAAATATTAGAACCCAGCAAAACCAAATCAACCCATAAGCGACACCCTTTTGAACCAACAAGGCAACAACCCAAGGAGGATAAAAGGATCAATGATGAAACCATATGTTTTACCTTGAAATCTGTAAAAGTTATTCTCTAAAATCTATTCTAAAAAACATATATTTTATCTCAAAATTCATAAAAACCATTATCAAACGGACTTTAAAACGAGTCTAAAAGAAAAAACGATGAAACCATCATTCTTAGTTATTTGCTTTTCTTTTATTACAACTATACGATACGTATATCTGGTTGATGTTTGAAAGAATGTAACTCTTTAATTTTAAAAAAAAAATGGATCGAAAAGGACAGAGATGAGCACAAGTGGAATTGTGGAACCATGGGCAGTTTCCGTACATAGACATTATTTTCTTGGGCCACATGAATTATTAATTCATGCATTTTTAAGGGAAAATGATAAAATATATACAGAAAGAGATGAGACAATGCGATGTGTAAAACAGGAATATGTAATTAATGGAGAGTGGAATATAATGTGACTGCTTATATATAGAGTTTGTAGAAACAAATGAATGGGCAACAGCTTAACCAAACAACCAGGACGCACGCCCCATACTTTATTCTTTTTCCTCCATATTTTTTTATTTTATCAGTTTGTAAAATACTCTTTTAAGTCACTACATGTGTGTGTGTAATAATTGTTTATTTCCATTTATTTCTTGTTTGTTCTTTTTAGGATATAGTTACATAAATTGAATTATATGATTATATCGATGCGAAACTCTCTTAATAATAGTTTTCTTATTTCATTTATGCAACTTAAACAATTGAACCAGTACATTGCTATTACAATGAAGTAATTCTCAATCACATTGTACGTAAATCAAGATAAAATTCTTTTCATATATTTATTTTGAAATCTGTAAAATTGTTATCCCAACCGATTCCCATGCAGATCTTTAGTTGGGATATTAAATCTTTGTAAAAAAAGAAAAATACTTTATGATTTTTGTATGTTAATTAAAGTTGCGAGTTGATTCTTTGTGTTTTTAACCCTAAAAGGAGTGGGGCTTAATCATGAAGGAAGTGTTGGGTTGTTGACGAGGATCGATGAAAGGCCTACACTTCCTCCGTACTTCTAACATTTTTTATTAGAATAAACATGTCTTAAAGTTCATTGATTTTATTTAATAATTATCTTTCAACTTTAATTTGTCCTTTGATATACGTATTGAAAAAAGTTTCATACTTTCATACTAAACAATAAGAATAAGAGAAAGATTATACTAAATAATCAATACAGTACCTTTTTATCTTGTTAAAAGGACCACAAATCCCTCCTTTTTTTATAATCACGAACTTTAACTATTTTAGAGATAACACAGGAGAAGATAATGTCTGACAAAACCAATAAAAATAGATTAAGTTGGCAAATAGTAACCTCGTGAGTTCAAGTGTTATATTAATGATGTTAGACTTATCATTGAGCAGCAATTGGTAAATCTGCAGACACTCTTTAAATCTAAAGATATATTATGATCTTGTTAAACACCAGAATCAGTTCATATGAAGTTTTTTTGTTTTGTTAGATGCCACATGTATCCCCCAACCAGAGACCCTCAAAATTCTTTTTAAGCAAAGGCATAGGATTCGAACTTTTACAATCTTACCGATCATAAGTGCAATACGCTCACTTGCAGCCTATTGAATCACCACTAACTAGGCCAAGAGGGCTTGGGTGGCTCACATAAAGTTGTGTGTGTGTCTCTATATGTATATGTATGTAAAGAGTTACCCAACAAGCCATGATGAGGGAGGAAGCGTGACACTTTTGGTATTGACCTTTATACGCTTTTTAATTATATTATTTGTGTACAGTGCTCCTCCACATCCCACTTCCATCCTCACACCTTCCACCATTTCATATTCAATGCTCTCTTTTTCCTCCCACGCTCCATTTCCTTAAATTTTTTCTATGCTATTGTATTTCCACATTATTGTTATTACATCCCCAATATATATATATATATATGTAAGTCACATCTCTTATCATCAACATATAATTACTCGTACTCCAATTATTGAAATTTAAAAAAAAATAGATGCATTTTCAATTATGTACCGCTATATAAGGTTCTTCAATAGACTTCCTCATACGTATTTAATGGTAATTCTATTTTCTTATCATTTAATATATATTTTAGCAGCAACCTTATTGCACAAGCTTAGAATGTGGGCACTATTAATAAGGACTTCTCTGGCCTGGTCGGAAAGCACATCCATTGCAGAGTTTGGTAGCCACTATCAAGTGTGGATTGGCTTGCAAGCTAACCAAGTCCCTTTTTCATGTATTTCCACAAAGAAATGTATTTAATTAGCTGATGAAGAAACGAATGTAGAGTCAGAGTCAACCCCACTTCAGGAAATCTCTATCTAGCAGTAATCATGCGTATCCATGGAGGTATATGAGGACTCATGCGAGAAAAGAGAAAGCAGCAGACAAAATAAATGTGAGAATATATTTATAAGTGACCAAAGTGGGTCCTAAATGCAGCAATAGCTAGTGCTGTTCAGTGTTCACTACCAGTAGTTTATTAATAAAGAAGCTATCATGCTACGTTTATGATTTATTGACCGATACAAGGGGCTTGAGACCCTACATACTCATTGCAAAATCCACAAGAAAAGAGATCTTAATTGGGAGCTAAGCTGATTAACGGCGGCATAAACATCTACCATCATATCTATCTATCTATCAATCTATCATATGATGATGCCCACCAAAGCGAGGTGATCGAATTCGATTAAACAAACCCAAGTACGTACAAATTAAAAGCTGTAACTTAACTGTAAGGATGCAATATTATGCAGTTAGTTTCTTTATTAAAAGAAAGAGCATTGTTTATTATATTGGGTATGTTTGGAAATTCCGTTGGGAGAAAAAAATTCACAGATTCTGAGGTATTTTACAGATTTCAAGATGGTTTTATTTTGACTTGTGTGTAATGTTGGGGAAACGATGTTTCCAAACAAGCACATTATTATCGTATATTCTCTGTGATATTCACCAACACATTGGGCTAACAAATTAACGACCTCCATTCACCCCAAACTAAGCCAGTGGCTGCTCAATTCAAACTAAGTGATGCATATTTGGTTTGATTCGAAACACAATCACTTGTATTCACCTAATCATCACGGATCCAACGGCACAATTGACTGTACTATTTTTTTTGTATTACAAAGGCAAGTAAAGCTTAAATATAGTGGTAGTTACTAGTTGGGGAGGGGCGTTCTGCCCTCACAAAATACAAATCGAACAGTAGATGATTCCACCAAAGTGAAACAAGTATTAAGGGTACCGGTAGGACACATCCTCTTTTATATATACATATATACACATGTCTTCGCACACTAATCTCATAATTGCAACATAATTTATATACATTGAATAAATCTAGTTTAGAATTTTATCTGCTAGGGTTAACTATTAACCTTCCCATTATTACAGTTCAGTATTGCAGTCGGATTCATATCAAAGGATTTGCAAAGAAGTTTCATTAATTTCTAGTAGTAGCATGACTCTTTGGACATCCATGAATGATACATCTATCTTATTTTTAAAATTGAATTACATGTGACAATGATTACAGCACAAAGTCGTGTTTGGTTCAAAACACAGTGATTTTGTAGGTGAATTCACTGACCTTGACTTATTATTATTAACTAATCACGCACGCATGCAACGGCAACGGCGTAATTGACTGTTTTTAAAAGAGAAAAATGGAAGGCAATGAAAAGAAAGAAACGATATAATTCAGTACAGTTGGTGGTTGGAATCATGTTAAACAACTAATCCATGAAGGAATTTTCTAGTGGTGGCGTACGTGAACAAATTAATCCATCATGAGACTTCTATACGCATATACTAGATCAGCCTCGCCCCAAATTAAAGTTTAAAAGTTGATTATGTTTCTTACTAAAAGTGAATCGTTTCACATATATACTAAACATCATCAGTTAGTAGTTAATTCCAATGCCCTTCGCGATTTCATATATATACCTTTTGTCATGATAAATACGAAGACAAATTAACTTTCTCATGATAAGTTCACATGATAGAAACACAAGATTCTAATTTTACGCAAGAGGCAAGGCAGAGAAAAATATGGTTTTGTGTTACATATAAGGATAAACAAGAATCCCAGAGACGGCAATGAGAAATAAGAGGGAGAGATATCAAATTTTCCTTAAAATAAAGAAAAAGAAGATTTGATCCTGTGTAAAGGTAGTTCTTGCGTGTAGAGTTCTCTCTTGCTCGTCACTGTCGAATTAATATGAAACCATTAGGAAGACGGTAAGCTACACTAACGAGAAATCGTTGCAATATTTGGCTTTTAATTAATATGAATTGAATGTTTTTGTTTCGGTGCCAATGACTTCAAGTTGCACGACATACATATTCTAGGAACTAACGTACCACGTCGTCTAAACTCATGAGGTTGTGAAATACTCATATTGCTGGTTAATTGGGAACTTAATTGATTATGTTAGCAGATTATTAGGTCAATTAGCTAACATATACTCTAGCTCAGCTTGCAAACCAAGGAGGCCCATGTCTTGTGCTTCCTAATAAAGCTTCTGAAAACTAAACTTTGTCTAGTTCAGTTACAATGAGAGTTTAGCTAGGAAGGATTATATATCTTTTAAATGAAAGAATTTACGAGTAGGGATATACAAAAACCTAAGGTGATCTGGATTAGTTCAGTCCAATCCAAATAAGTAATATAATAAAATTGAATTGTAACGGATTGAATTAACTGGTCAGACTTGATCAGGTTTATGACTAAATGTTGCAGACCAGTTGGTATGATCCATGGACATACCCATGTTCACAACTATATATATAGTGTATGACGTAGTCTAAACTCATGGGTTTGTGAAATACTCGTATTGATGGTTAACTCTGAACTTAATTATGTTAGCAGCTTAGCTGGCAAACCAGGGAGGAAGGGATATGTCTTGTTCTTCATAAAGCTTATGAGAACTAAACTTCAGCTATTTTAGTTGAAAGGAGAGTTCAACGGGAAAGGAATTGATAAGTAGAACCTTCACCGCCATATATATAACGTACTCATGTAAGGACCAAATGGTTGGTCTGAACTAACTCGAAGAACCCGAACCTAAAAGGACACTAACCTATTGGTAAAGTTTAGGACAAGTCATAAGCGATAAAGAGGCATGACCGTGTTCATCTCAGGAAAGTTCAAATATGATCTAAATTCCCGTAAAAGAAGCAACAAACACAAATTGAACTGAAATATTGCAAGCCCGTAATCAAATTGACCATATAACATCTTTATTTGGCAGTGACCAACTTTTAATAGTTATAATTTAGTGTATTGATAAGGAGGATTACGGGGGCATGTTGATCGTTTTGACCATTACATTTTTACCTAATAGCGGATGTGACGGCGCAATTGACTCTTTATCTTTTCATGACAAAGGAAAAGAGAGAGGATAGTGGGACATCTTTAAACACAATCATAAGAAACTTATAAGCATGCTTAACTTTTTACAATTACAATATCTGCCGTTGATTGCATGATGATGTGAGAATCTCAGAATCTAATCATGCATGATCCAATTCTCTCATGATTCAGTTGAAGCCTATCTATATATCCAACCAATAGAAAATAATTCGAAGGACTATTCCACAAGACAAAAGTTGCACACATCATCGCATCGTATATGTATGTGTATCTTTGAGGTAAAATAAGCAGCAAGGCCTTAAAGTGAAAGGTTTGAAACTTGGTTGGACGAGATGTTCGGAGCAACAGACATGATGGGGAAATGTTGTAGTGTTGGGGATAGACATGAATTTAGGAAAAGTTGATGAACATGAGATCAAAAGGGAAGTGGATGGCCCCACCTGCAGGCCATTCAATCATGTAAAACAAGAAGCAATAAGGCCCCACGAGAGAGGGATCATGACTGCAATTAATTTTCGTGATGATTAATACCAATGATTATGTTACTGTTATATTACATTGTTTAAGGTTGAATTGCAAGGAATCTGGCCCAGTTTGAGAGGAAGCCCAAGTTCAAATGGGTTGCCGTTCTTTTGGTTTCGTGAATTCGATAGCGTATAATGATTATTTGATCTTGGTTTCATGAACTGCAACTCGGAAGCAAGTGGTTGCTTTGGAGGAAGATCAATACAAGAAAGATCAACTTGTATATTCTGTACTGTATAAAAAAAAAACTTGTATATTCTGCAAGGAGCACAATTTCTTCAGAGAATGACACCACAAAAACTAGTTATAGAAGCAGAGGCATTCCCAATTTGAGACTTGTGGCAATATGGTTTATAAGTTTAAGCTTATGATTAAACTACTCTAATTCTTTAGGATTAGTTCTTCCCTTAAGCTTATATTCATGACATAGTTTTAATAGATGTTGGGGGGAAATATGAATAGAAAAGGAAGAGCACATAACTCGAATCCGATCTCTGCATCCCCATGGCTGTAAAGTTATTAATTTATTACTGGGTGATATGCAGATTTTCCTGACATGATTGGACGAATGATTAGAGAATTTCATGAATACTGTTTTTCGACCCTCACTCATTTTTCTATCAACTATTGCAGTTCCATCATTCTAATTATTCAAATATATATTAGATCATAAAACTGGTGAAATATATGTGTATATAGTCAAGCCGATGTCTTCACTTTCATGTACAGCCCTGTCTGATATTAATAAATGAAAGCTTTGATATGTAGTTCGATTCCCTTAAAAGAGGCTACCATGGGTTGATACAAAGCAGGAAGCTGGATTGCGTTCTGATCTAATTTTCATAGATAATTAGATATCAAATGCATACCAAGTACATAGAAGTACTTAGCATTAAAGTATTATATTCTTGCAAGTGAATGAGGGATAGTATAATTAGTTTAATAAAGCATACACACACACACACACATTATATTGATGGAACCTTACGCCAAAAAACACACTCACCAATAAATGACAGAGCACATGTGCCGTATTCATCCATAAAAGTGATTGGTTTCCTTATCATTACTATATTTTTAGGAGCCATATTCATCTGGAAAGGTGGAATCTTTAAGTGTTGCGCCAACATTAATTGGCATCTTACATAGAAATTTGGAATACCCAAAACAAGGCAACCTCATGGAACTTGTACAAAAAATATGATGCCTGGGTTTAATAAAGCTCGCATCACATGTAAGTTTATGCACATATACAATGAAGCTGTGAAGATGGGCACGTAAGGTCCATTTAGAAACTCGGTAGATAAATACTTTTACATAAGTCAAAATAAATATATGGAGAATATTATATCGTTTTATGGAAAAACACTGTTGAATGTGCTTATAGGGGGAAAAAAACTTTTCCAAACAAACACATTTTGGCAAACACTGAAAAACCCTCTCTGTGTGGATCTCAGATTTTAGATGGGAGTGTGTGTATCCTTGAGATGAATTTTTAGAATAAGTAGGTAATAAAAATGTTGGGCTAATACGATATTTAATTTTTTAAATTTACCTTCATTTTCAATTTTGATCCATGAAATTTAAAACTAATGATTTTAATCCTTTAAAGTTAATTTTATTTAAAATATTGATCACATAATTCAATAAAATGAACCATTTTACCATTTAAGATATCAAAACCATTAGTTTCAAACTTTAGATATCAAAACTAAAATGAAAATAAATTTAAGAGATCAAAATTTATATTATCCCAAAAATTTCCTTTGTATGGGGTGAGGGTAACAAAAGGATGAGATCCCATGTGAACCCTTGTATGGATTCAAAGTAGGGACCACTCAATCTAACCATACTTATATTACACTCATAAGTGTACTTTTATATTAACGAAAAGCTACAACTTCAATTTAATTTATAATTTAAAGATAATTATGTGAAAATAATTGAAATCGTCACATTATAAATAGTGAATAGAAACTATTATACATCCATTTAAATTAATAGTAAAGGCTATTTTTAACTTAATTTATGAGTGTAAGATAAGAATGTAATAAAAATTAAACTTACTTCTCTAATGTCAAAAGGTCAACGAGAACTAGTCATCCACCCAACAGAAACCCACATGCTCACCTGCTTCCCATTCTTCAAAACCAAAATTCAAAAAACTGAAAAAACATAATTCTCCAAACAAATAATGCGTTCTCCAACACTGAGTCATTCCCAAATTGGTATATTTGCACTCCTGTCTCTAGTCCCAAGTCTACACGTGTCGCCAATCAATTGGTGGTGGTTTCAGATGCCCTCATTATTCCCGGACCTGACCTTTACCCCCACCGAGTTACATACCCGTTTCACTTTCCGACCCGTGTCCAGTCAAAACCCGAGACGAATCGTCAATCAATAGGGCATTGGGCTCCGAACTCCGACCCACGTGTCTTCATCTCATTGGACATTTAACTGGAATCCAAGGACTCTTTTTCGATTATATAACCACCCCCTAGACGGTTTTCGTTTCGTCATTCGCAACTGACAGCGGTAAGCAAGAAAATGGCGCGAACCGCTCGGCTTCCTCTCTCAGCTCTTCTCATCCTCACTGTGCTCCACTTGCTCCTCCCTCTACGGCAAATAGCCGCCGGCCACAACTACGCAGACGCCCTCCGAAAGAGCATTCTCTTTTTTGAAGGCCAGCGCTCTGGCAAACTCCCTCCGGACCAACGCCTCCGTTGGCGCCGTGACTCCGCATTGCACGATGGTGCTACAGCCGGGGTATGTGAAGCTTCATTCCGTTCAATTTTCCCTTCTACTGCCCTGTTTATAACGTGCATTGTGTTTTCATTTTAGGTGGACTTAACCGGCGGTTACTATGACGCCGGCGATAACATAAAGTTCGGGTTCCCGATGGCTTTCACGACGACGATGCTGTCTTGGAGCATCATCGATTTCGGTAGGGCAATGGGGCCGGAGCTGGGGAACGCGGTGAAGGCAGTCCGTTGGGCGACCGATTACCTGCTAAAGGCGACGGCGCGGCCCGGCGTCGTTTTTGTGCAGGTAGGCGACCCGTTGTCGGATCACAACTGTTGGGAGAGGCCCGAGGACATGGATACGTTGCGCACAGTCTACAAAATCGATGTGGCCCACCCGGGATCCGACGTGGCTGGCGAAACAGCAGCTGCGCTAGCGGCTGCTTCCATCGTGTTCAGATCACGTGATCCCGCATACTCCCGATTGCTCCTCAATCGAGCCGTTAGGGTGCGTCGCGCTCACTCTTTTTCGTTTATATCTCTCCCTTTAACCTTTTGGTGAAAGTTTCTGAATATATGAAGGGAAAAAAGCAAGTTAAAAAATATTGTATTTCCCAAAACACGAAAAAGAAACTTCCACTGGTGACATGAAATGGCTTTTGACCATTTGCACAGAAATAATTAAATCAAATCACTTTACTGGGAATTGCATTCTCTTTTTGTTTTCTTTGTCATAATCAAATGAACCTACCAATAATCGTATTGAAATTGCATTACGAGGAAAAAAAAGCATTGTTTGTACATAAATACATGCAAAATTATAAATAATTTAAGTTTAATTCCAACTAATTAATTATTACAGCTAGTTTATGGTAAGGTACGGGTACATTGTTGAAAAGGAAAGATTGTTAATGAGTACGAGAAATTTAGGCATTAAAATAGAGTAGTTTTTATTTTCCGTTAAAATATCGCGGTAAAATGACCGTTGATGGGAAACGGCGTGGCTATGCCATGTGCAGGTGTTCCAGTTCGCTGACAAGCACCGCGGGCCGTACAGTAATAGCTTAAGCCGCGCCGCGTGCCCATTCTACTGCGACGTCAATGGTTACCAGGTATGTCCATGCTACTATTACTAGCCGTTAGATTGGATCAACATAAAAGGAGAACAAAGTTGACTCACATCCACATCGTTGGTGTGGATGGTGATAGGACGAGTTGCTTTGGGGAGCAGCGTGGTTGCACAAGGCTTCCCGTAGGCGTCAGTACAGAGAATACATCGTGAAGAACGAGATCGTGCTGAGAGCAGGAGACACCATTAATGAGTTTGGTTGGGACAACAAGCATGCTGGGATCAACGTCCTCGTCTCCAAGGTAACAACGCGCTTCTATTTACTTCGTCACACTACTACAAAGGTTCAATCCCATTTTTTTTAATATATTGGTAATTTGTAATATGTAATTTTAATCTGTAGGAGCAATCAAAATGTCTTTTCTTTCGTTGTGTACTGTTTGGCATGTGGAAAAACAATCAATCAAGCTACAAGCATTTGTTTAGATAAAAAGTTCTGCACATCACGTGGTGTGGAATGTGATTCACTTTCTATCATATTTAGGTGGCAACTCGCAATTCAATTGGACCCTACCCTTCTCAACTTTATATATATGGAGAGAATTTCGTTTTGATATATTGTTTATGAACTTTGATGCGTGTAACATTATCCATATTTATCATGTTTAGAAAATGAAAAACTTGATATACATGGCATACTCTTTTTTGGAGGGGCCAACCATGGGAATGTATGCCATACGAATAATAATGTGCAATGTAGTACAGCTAGATGAGGAATATTGGATTTTCAGAAGCTTAATTGTATTGCTGATCTGTGGGAGGGTGTATATATAATTACATATATGAAAAGTAAAGATGCGGAATGAGATAAAAGGGGTTGGTGTGAGAAAATGCTGATGATAGCACATAATGTCCATTGGGTTTTTTATGTCGGGCAACGATCTTATGTTTGTGAATTTAATCTGGACATTCTCTAATAATTGGATCAAATTGTCAAAGACAAAACTGCCCCTGATTTTCCTATCATAGTTTGGGCAACACTGTACACATTCGTTAGTTTGATCATTAGAATTAGAATCATTGGGGCATGTTTAGAAGGAAGGTAAGGCAGTGTCATGGCCCTTGAATCAGAATAGGACAGGGACTTAAAGCCATTGCCATCAAAACAGTGAACATCGGGAACAAAAGTCTTCGCATCATTTCTCAATAGCCATCCCTTTGGATCTGGCAAGAGAGTGGGTCCCGTTACCATCAGTTGCTGCTCCATGCATGTGCCTAAAGGCTGGATCTATGGCTCTTCCCATACTTCCGGCCATAATTTGCTGCAGTTACTTTCCTCAAAAGATATTGAGACTTTACTGTCTTCTTTTGCTATGCCTGTGTGTGTGTTCGAAGGAGAATAGTTATTATAGAAGGAAGAGAATGTGAAAATCATTATCAACACATTAACTATGAGAAAGGGGAAAACTTAATAAAAATGTTATGTCCACTGTCTGCAATCAGCATGAGTACGGGTTTACTGGGTTTTGCTTTCCGTTTGGGTCAGACTCCTTAGAGAAATGAGATTGGCCGAATTCAAAAGGTTCCTCTGTATGACACTTTTTCCTTTTTTTTTTTTTTAATTACCGCAGGAGGTGTTGATGGGAAGAGCAGAGTATTTTGAGTCGTTCAAGCGAAACGCAGACGGATTTATCTGTTCTATATTGCCAGGGATTTCTCATCCTCAAGTTCAATATTCTCCTGGTACACATCTTTCCTCATCTAATTTTTTAATGGACCACGTATATACATGAATGATCGAACTGCAGGTTCATTTTATTTTACTGTGATCATGTGAAAAACTTCTCATCTATCCTAATTAAAGAATCGTAGCATCAGCATACAATATAGAAGTCTCAAATGTGTGTAGTTAGATAAAACATCACCCTATTGTGCAAACAGCATAGGACATGTAATGAGTGGCAGGGGGTAGTATCATGGCCTCTGACCAAAGCCATTAATCGTGATTTACTTTTTTAAAGAAAACCCAAAAAAAAAAAAAGCTTTGATTGTGATTCTGGGTTTAGGATGACATACATCGGAAAAATGGCACTTACTTATTGCAGTCCAGTGGGTAAGGAGCACTGTAGTTTCTGTTTTTGGTAACCAAAGGTAAGTAGAACTAAGGCATGTTGTGGGTTCATTTCTGGAAATAGGCGGCCTCATATTCAAGGCTGGAGGGAGCAACATGCAGCATGTAACGTCCCTGTCATTCCTGCTTTTAGCCTATTCCAATTATCTCAGTCACGCCAATAAGATCGTGCCATGTGGCGACACCCCTGCCACCCCCTCCTTGCTCAAACGCCTTGCCAAACGTCAGGTAAAATTTCAGAAAGAGCCTGTCATGTGTGTGTATCGGTTCATTTTCTTCACAAGCCTCCTTATATGTGTTCATAAAAGTGCTTATATTTATTCCTTTAATTTACAATCCTTGTAAGGTCCTCTCAACAATGGGTCCCAACTCGGTGTGTCATCAAACCCTTCATTCGTTCCTGTTCTAAAATTCAACATGAGACAAAATTAACGTCTAGATATTGTCTTTTCTGAGTTTATAGTGACCGAGTGATTGTAGGCTGGTCCACGAAACGGGCCACCGCTCATGGATTGGTGGCTACTGATCGAGGGACTCTGATAATTTTGATCTAATCATGGGATGATCCTACTAACATGTGCAATGCACGTGGCTCAGGTGGACTACATTCTGGGAGATAACCCGCTGGGGATGTCGTACATGGTTGGATACGGTGCACGCTACCCGCAGAGGATCCACCACCGGGCGAGCTCGCTTCCTTCGGTGTCAGCCCACCCGGCCCACATCGGGTGCAAGGCTGGGTCTCGATATTTCTTGAGCCCAAACCCAAACCCGAATGCACTGGTAGGAGCCGTTGTGGGTGGGCCCAATAACAACACAGACGCATTCCCCGATTCAAGGCCCTTCTTTCAGGAGTCGGAGCCCACCACGTACATCAATGCCCCTCTCGTAGGCCTGCTGGGTTTCTTTGCAGCCCACCCTTGATGGTCGCAAAGTGTGAATTGGGTATTTCCAGTGGTTGGCAAAATGGTCGCCCTGGAGGAAATGAAAGAGATCGAAGATAAAATAGAAGGCAAACTATGCGTAAAAGGGGGGGGGGGAAGCAGAAGATATGTGATCATATGTATGGGTGGTAACATTATGAATGGTTATTTGTGAATGATTTGTGGTAATGTACGGTCGATTATTATTATGAATGGTAAAAGTGGAATATGTATGCTTAAAAGTTGGATATTGATTGATGAGCAAGAGTTTTGTCGAAAGAACCAGTCAGGGGTAGGGCCAGATTTCCAAAATGACAACTCTAGTTGTGGTACGGGTGTTGTAGATGAGCATTATCTGAAGGACCCAATGAGCATTATAAGGTACACTGGCAATGAAGGAACCAATATCGCAAAATTATAAAGGAGATCCAAAAACGTTGTTGAGTGAAGACCTTGAATGTAAAAATATCACATAAGACAACCAAAAATTCAAAGATTATTATATCCTTCGGTCGGTCAACTAAAAATCGCACCCCATGCATGCATGCATGCATGTATGTAAATGGCTTTAAATGCAATACACAATTGGCCACTTCATCATAAGCCGTCGTTTACCGGTAAACTTTTGAATGCTCTTTGCTCATCCTAACCATCTCACGTAGGCTTTGTTTGGCGTGTGATTTGGTAAAAGTAAAAGGCGTGAAGGCGAGCTACGAACGAACCACCACGCGTGGTCGTTACTTATTTTACAAAAATTTATTGGGAGGTTTCGAATAAAGAATTTATTTAATGAACGGTCTTAATTTTAAAAATATTTATCAAAAGGTTCCATTGATAATATGAAGTGTTGTCAATACAGCGCATGATGTTGTCAACGCATAGGACCTCATGTTATCAATGGGACATTTTGATAAATATTTTCAAAATTAGGAACATTAATTAAATAAGTTCCTTATTTAGGATATCCCAATAAATTTCCCTTTATTTTATGCCTTTTCATCCATGTTGATGAAACCGGACCGGACCGGCCGGTTCAAACCGGAAACAGGCGAACCCGCCTCTAGTCCGGTCCGGTTGGTGGTTTGACCCCGGTTTGGGGTCAAACCGGTCAACCCGGTCTGACCCGGGGTGAACCGGGATCAACCAGGTCAACCCGGCCGGGTCAGTGGGTTGACCCGGTTGGCTTTTTTCTTTTTTTCTTTTTAATTTTTTTTTAAAAAATTCTTTAAAAAACAAAATAATAATTTGTTAATTTGAAATTTAAAAAAATAAAAAACAGAATTCCTTCTCACATAGACCCACTGTCGCGTTTGCATATATTCATCCTCTTTTTAATTAGTTTTAAAAATGATGAATTATTTTAAAATTTCAAATTTAAAGGTTAAAAAATAAAAAAATAGAACCCTTATCATATATATTTTGATATTTTTTTAGGATGAATATTTCAGAATTATAAATAATGTCCGAGAATATATAATGTACAAGTATATGATTAGTTTATTAATTGTTACTTTATTAATAATAGAATTTACTACTTAGTTTTTAGAATTTTCAATTTTGAATAGTTTGATTGTGTCAATGTGTGATAAAATTTATTTTTTTAATTTTTTATTCCTGACCGGTTTGATCCCCGGTTTGACTCCGGTTTGACCCACTGACCCTTAACCCATTGCCTTGTCCGGTTCAGTCACCGGTCTGATTTCCTGTACCTTGCAAATATGTGGAGAAGATTATATCGTTTAATAGAAAAATACTGTTAAATCTGTATTTACCTTTTAAAAATGTTATCCCAAGCAAAGCTAATAACATGATAGAGTGAGTAATGGAGACGGTCATGGCGGCGGGGATCAGGAGCAGCCTGAAATCCGCTAGCCGTTCTTTTTGGTTTTGGTTGCTTTCTAACAATTCAGTTACCTACTTATGATTCATTATTAGCCACGCATGATTTCTTTCTATTTAATTTATGTTTTCAACGTGTTCCTCTGACCAATTCGGTTTTAACTAGTTCCTTCAGCACTTAATTTCAAAATATCCTACACATTAAATCTGTAATATTATATAATTAAAATGACAGATATTTGAGAATTTTAAGGCTGCTGGAAAAAACAAAAAAAAACGTAATTGTCCACGTCACACATACCTATCTTCATTCTTTATCTCTCTTATTAAACGTAGGAGTAGCCCATTTCCCATGATTATAGGTCCGATCCAAAAAATATTAAATAACAAATGTATAAATAAAGAAATTTGATAACTTTGGCAGACAAAGGAGTTTGTTTCACCAGAAATATACATATGACAGTTTATGATATATCAAGAAACTCAAACTGAATTTGGTCAAAAAAAAAAACGAAACCAAACTGAATAACTTTTTCTTTAAAAAAAATTATTTAAAAACAACACCCCCACCCAAGACATAGAAAATGAGAAGTTGAGATTTTTTTTTTAATAGACAATTGATGATATACCATCTAATGTTTGTAATGAGAGTTGTTTCTAGCGTTATAGTCAAGTTAATTAATTTATTATCAGCATCCGGATCATTTGATTTTAGAATTAGGTCAGTTCTAAAGAAATTAGAGTTGTTAAAATTAACTTGAAGAATGTCATAGACCTAAGCATACAAATGATTTAGAAGCTTTTGTGATTTAACAAATTTTTATATGTAGAAGGTTTATAAGGGATTGGGAAATTTACAATCGGGTTCCAAATAGGAGAATTAATAAATAAAATGTTCCAAAGATTCACAAAATTACTATAAGATCCTGGGAGTAACTGCTGAGGTTGCTAATGAAGGCTGCTCAGGTTGTTAATGACAACCTCAGCAGCTATTACTGGGACCTTATGGTAATTTTGTGAATCTTTGAAACCTTTTATTCATTAATTCTTCTATTTGAGATTTGAATGCAAATTTCCCTAACGGATTTTAGTTTAATACACTTGCACTACTTTCAGATGAAGTTAGAGAAAAAAGGAGGCTGTATTTAAGCACTGAGGACGATTGAGTCTAATGGAAGAGAATGATCCATCACAATGTATTTTTTTTTTGGGGATATGAGTTAATTCCTTATCAACTAAATACGCTTTGCATACACACGTCCCTTTGTTTTTTTGACTTGACTTTAACCAATAAACTGCAGTTTAACGTTTTCACTGTCACGTTCTTCACATTTTCATTTCACCAAAAGATAACTGTAAGAGACAAGGTTCAAATTCATTTGTGGCTCTTGTTGATCCCGGAATCACATGGAGCAAATGAGAGCAGACAGCAAGCAAGACCATATTTTATAAACCAGGTCCTGTCACCCCTCAATCAAACCTGGGAGCTGCAAAAACAATAACTCATTGAAGCTCCGAAAATGGCCAACTATGGGAGTTCATTTGGTACACTATACTTTGCTGATTCTTTTCACCTTTATATAACTTTCAGACTTTATTAAATACTATTCGCTTGTTCTATAAATGTTTGATGAATTATCAGCTCATTTTTCTCCATTAAGTTCATGAAGATTTTCTGATGTTTGTTATGTGTTCTTAGACTTTAGTCTCATCAGAACTTCAGACTTTAGTTGATACCATTTGCTTGTTCCATATATGTTCGATGAATTGCTACTTCCTTTTTCCCAGGGAAACTCTTGAAGACACTCTTCTGTTTGTTGTGTGTTTCCTTTAAAACATATATAAAGATTGTTCATCCTTGTATTCAGACAATGCTTTCTTCCGTTGTACATAATTTCAGACAGCGCTTTTGGTTGAATACACAGGGGATTCCTCATGGATTTGTCTCCGAGATTTTGATTTCACTTCCTTTTGCACTCAAAGGAGCATCATAGACGCCGTGAA